>JARQOD010001030.1:0-111904 GCA_033576555.1 Oophaga sylvatica | reverse complement strand
CCTGACCAAATGGTGAACCTTTGGGGGCCCCTTTTCCGGAAGGGGTCGGGGATAATGAAAAGGATGTTTGGGGGGATTCCCGCCCCCCTCTGTCTAAATGATTCTATTCTTTGGCGATTCAAATTGACAACTTTGCGTGAGGGGAGAATATGCGGGAAGGTTTTCCCCCCTTGTGACCAGCTGCTGACCCACAGTGTATGGAGGGGTGTCGGGGCACAGCGTCATAGTTTCGAAAGCGCAAGGGGTTATTTTCTACGTGGTGAGCCTTCATGCAATTTCCGTCTGCCCAAGGGGGGAAGACATTTTGCATGCTCAGTTGTCTTGGGTAGGTTCAGACTACTTTTTATTAACTGCACTCCTGATATGCCCCTCTGTCCTCATTTTCTGCCGGGCTTTCGTTGATTCTGGGCAGCTATTAACCTGAGGTTATGATTTTGCTAAACATTGTGGGTTTCCCTTGATACCCCTACAAAGTCTATTCCCCCTACTGGGGATCGATTCTAAACCCCTTTGGCTGAGAATAAACCCCAGTTTTCTACTCAGGTGATAATGAGGGTTGAACCTGATCACCAGAGTGCTGCAAATTTTGGTTCTATATAACTGCATGACATTATCGTGCTTGGGTTTTCCCCTTGGTTACAGTCTCTAATCCTGTTTGGATTGGAAATCTGTGTCTGTAACCATTGGGCTGCCAATGTGTTAGTGCCAAACTCCTGTTTTTTTTGCCCCCCCCAGGCTGGGGATGTTCCTGCTTTTTTTTGTTTTTTCTGATTTTTTAGCGAAATAAATCTGCATCCTACCTCCCTAGGAGCTAGACTGCGCTATTGAATTAGTGCCAGGTAAAAATTTTCCCTAAAGGTCGCCTTTTTAACTTGTCGTACCTAACATGACGCTAGTGCGGTCTTATATCAAGGAATCATTGAAAAGGGGTCATATCGACCATCCCTTCACCCTTGGTGCCGGTTTTTTTTTCTTGTTGGCCAAAAAAGATGGTTCATTAAGGCCGGTTTTGATTACGCTCTGAACAATATTACTGTGAAATATCAATACCCTTACCCTTGATTTCTGACCTGTTTTTCCAGGTGAAAAACGCTACTTGTTTACCAAGCTTGACCCAAGGGGGGCGTAAACCTTATTCGCATTAAGCACGGGGATGAATGGAAACGGCATTTAACACCCCGAAGGGCATTTTGATACCTGTGATGCCCTTTGGGCTCAAAAAATGCTCCTTCCGTCTTCCATCCTCATGAATGACATTTTCAGGGATTTGTGGACAAGTTCTGATTGTTTATTTGGATGATATTTTTTTTTTCTAATGATGGGACTCTCATGTGAAACATTTCGAACGATTCCAGATTTGGAAGAATGCTCTGTATTGAAGGGGTCAAAGTGTCTTTTTGGCGTACGAAATCTCATTTCTGGATTCATTTTGTCCCCACTTTATTGAAATGGACCCGTCAAGGTTAGGCTCTGTGATTGGGTCCAACCTACTTCATTAAAGGCTCTTCAGAGTTTTTTTGGGGTTTTTTTGCCAATTTTATCTAAATTTATTGGTAATTTCTCTTTATTGTTAAACCATTAACTGATTTGACCAAAAGGGTTCTAAAGTGTGAATTGGCCCCTGAGCAGCTCTGCGTTTCGGAACTAAGCAAGATTCACTTCTGCCCGTTCAACGGCAGCCTGATGTTTCTCTGCCTTTCAGGTGGGGGTTGAGCCTCGAAATTGGGCATGCCGTTTTTCCAAAAAGATCCAGAGACCTCTAAAAGTAACCCTTGTTGCCTTTTCCTCTCGAAAATTTTCTCCACTGAACGTAATTTATGACGTGGGTAATCGGAGTTATTGCCATGAAGTGGGCTTTTGAAGAGTGGAACATTGGCTGGAGGGAGCCAAACATCGGTGGTGGTCCTTAAAGGCCATAAGAACTGGTCTATCTGAATCTGCCAAGCACTCAATCCTAGACAGGCCAGGTGGGCCTTGTTTTTCACACTTTTAATTTTGTGGTTTCCTTTCTTCCGGCACTAAGAATGTTAAGGCGGAGCCCTCTCGAGGAGTTTCCTTGCGGAATCTCCTGAGTTATCTGACCCTTCTGTTATTTTGAAAAGGTGTAGTTCTTTCCGCCTCTCGCCCAATTTGAGACTTGCTCTGGGGTGTCAGGGGGATAGGCCCGAGTGCTGCCCTGTTGGAAAATTGTTTGTCCCGGACCATGGAAAAAAAGTTGAGTCGAGATTCATTGTTCCCTTGGCTGGGGATCCCAATTTTGGTACCAAGACTTGGTTAGTCATCCTTTTGGTGGCCTACCATGTCCGTGATTTCAGGGAATTTTGTCCGTCCTGCGGGACTTGCTCTCCTCCAAAACCTTGCTCTCGCTCCTAGTGGTTTGTTGATGCCATTGCCTTCCCCAAGAAACCATGGACCCTATCTCTATGGATTTCATTTCCGACCTTCCTTTTCTCAAGAATGACCACCACTGGGTAATTTGTGATGGTTTTTCCAAGATGATACATCTTGTGCCATTAACCTAAGGCCTTCCCCTCTGAATTGGGCCGTTGTTCCTTCAGCACGTGGTTCGTTTACACGGCTTCCTGAGAACATTTGCGACAGAGGATCCATTTTTTTCCAGATTTGGAGGACTTTTTTTTCTAAACTGGTGTTCAATTGTCTTTTTCCCCCGGGATTTCATCCTCAGACCAATGGTCAAACTGAGAGAACAAACCAACATTGGAGACTATCTAAGATCTTTGTGTCTGCTGACAGGATGACTGGGTCTCTTTTTTGCCTTTGGTTAGTTTGCTCTTAATAATAGGGCTACCTGCACTTGATGTCTCCGTTTTTCTGTAATTCGGTTTCCCCCCCCGATTTTCTTCAGGGCAGATAGGCTTCGTCTGTCCAGGGGTGATCTGTTGTGGAGCGTATGCAACGATTTGGGACCGGGATGGAGAGGTTGTCCCTCTCTCAGGAGAGGCCCACGGTTTGCTAACCGGGAAGGCGATGGTCCTCGGTTCAAAGTGGGACTTGGTCTGGTTGTCCTCAAAGAATATTCCTATGAGATACATCTCCTAAATTAAGCCTAGGTTCATTGGACCTTATAAATCATGGGAAATTTTTAATCCTGTTTCTTTTCGTTTGCTTCTTCCAGGGCATTTAAGATCCATAACGTGTTCCACAATCCTTGTTGAAGAGGTTTGTTGAGCCGGGTTCCTGCTGCTGTGCCTTCCTGACCCTGTTTTGGTTGAGGGCAATCTGGAGTATAAGGGGGGGGTACTGTTTGTGAAGGGTTTGAGATATTCTGAGCAAGGCTCCCTCTGGTGGTTACAAGCAGTGCAGTCTTTCCAGTGAAGATTGTGAGGACTGGGAATCAGTTTACTGACTGGCCCCATATAAAGTCACCTTCCATCAGGGTTCCCGGGTGATCAATTGTTCTGGTCTGAATCCTTCTTTCCAGTTCCCTTTGTAGCCTGCTGTGTCGTGTCTGCACCTCCTGCTATCAGATAAGACAATTTCTTATTTGTGTTTTTGCTATATTTTTGCATTTGGTCCCTCACTTTTTGTGGGGCCTTTCTGGGTCCCCTCCGGGGTTTTTTTTCCCTCTCAGTTTAGTTCAGCCACTGTGTTTTGTACTTTGTTTTTTTTCCTTTTTCAGTGGCGCTGTTTTTGTTACACCAGAGAACTAATTAGGTGGTAGAGGTCGTGTATCTCAGGTGATTTGAAATATAAGTTGGGTGTTTTTCAGGGTTTTCTGGGTTGCAGAAGTACCCTTCCTGTCCTTTTCTATTTAATAGTTTGGGCCCCACGTTTGCTCATACTTTTTTTCTGTGTCAGTATTTCCTTTTGCTAACCGCCATTACATTTGGGGGCTTTCTATTATCTTTGGGGTCTGCCCGAGCAGAAAGTTTTCCCCATTTCTATCTTTAGGTGATTTAAGTTTTCTCAGGCTGTGACAGGCGTCTAGGACCAACTAGGAACCTCCACGGCTGCCTCTAGCTGCGGTGGTTAGTCAGGGTACTGCAACCCCTAGATTCCAACTGCCTGGGTTTTCTTTTTTGCCTCACTCCTCAGCTACCGTAACAACAGGAACAACGACATTACTGAACCCCATAACACAGGGCAAGTGTTGAAATGTGCTAACGCAACTTCCGACAACAACTGGCGGTGTTGAGCCCAGGGATGAGAAAAACAGGGTGGAGCAGCAGGGCTTTTTCCTTCACACAGCAGGGGAAACAGCTGACATTACTGAACCCCATAACCAGGAGCAAGTGTTGACTGTCTAACAGCACTTCCGAGCAACAACTGCGTGTTGTAGCCCAGGATGAGAAGAAACAGGGGGAGGCAACAGACTTTTTGCTGTTCACACAGCAGGGGAACAGCTGACATTACTGAAACCCCGTAACACAGGAGCAAGTGTTGACTTGCTAACAGCACTTCCGAGCAACAACTGGCGGTGTTGTAGCCCAGGTGAAAGAGAACAGGGTGGAGCACAGGACTTTTGCCGTTCACACAGCAGGAGCAGCGACAATACTGAACCCCATAACACAGGAGCAAGTGTTTACTGCAACACACTTTTCCCAGCAACAACTGGCAATTTGTAGCCCGGGGGAGAAGAGAAAGGGTGGAGGCACAGGACTTTTTGCCGTTCACACAGCAGGGGAACAACTGACATTACTGAACCCCAGTAACACAGGAGCAAGGTTGACTGTGCTAACAGCACTTCCACAACAACTGGCGTGTTGTACCCAGGGATGAGAAAAGAACAGCAGGACTTTTTGCCGTTCACACAGCAGGGGAACAATACATTACTGAACCCCATAACACAGGGGCAAATTGTTGACTGTGCTAACAGCACTTCCGAGCAACAACTGGCGGTGTTGACCCGGGAGAGGGAAAAGAACACAGACTTTTTTGCCGTTCACACAGCAGGGGAACAACTGAACATACTGAACCCCAGTAACACCGGAGGGAAGGTTCGGCTAACAGCACTTCCGACAACAACTGGCGGTGTTGGAGCCCAGGGATGAAAGAGAACAGGGGGAGGAGCAGGACTTTTTGCGCCCTCACACAGCAGGGGGAAAAGCGACATTACGAACCCCAGTAACACAGGACAAGTGTTGACTTGCTAACAGCACTTCCGAGCAAAACTGGCGGTGTTGTAGCCCAGGGGTAAAGAGAACAGGTGGAGGGAGCGACTTTTTGCCGTTCACCAGCAGGGGAACGCTGACATTACGAACCCCAAACACAGGACAAGGTTCACTGTGCTAACAAACTTCCAGCAACAACTGGCGGTGTTTTGGGGCCCAGGGTCAAGGAGGAGTTTAAATTTTAGTCAATAATTTTTCCTTGTTACTGTCAATAAAAATGTCTATACTCCAAACAAGAGAAATATAACCTTTAGTACCAAAGATGATGATTTTACTTTAAAAAATATATGTAAATTAATAATTGACAAACATAAACCATGCATTAAATGTTGAAAAGCAATGCAAACCCAATAAAAAAGGTTAAATAACTCATAAACGGTTTTAAATAAAACAACAATACATATAGAATCCATTAATGATGGAAAGTAACAGTATGACAAACCATTTTATTGTATAACAATGAATGGCTGTTGTAAAAACATAAACACATTAAATTATCTTTGCATTCATAAAACTTTACATTTTTGAATAATTCACTAAAAATTTTTAAAAAATCTAAAATTTCCATCATGTAATACATAATAGGCCAATCTTTATATTAACAAACAAAACCTTTAAAAAGTGATATGCATAGGAAAACAGCTATTTTATGCCTGACTTTGGACTTGCAAGCAACAACGGATAATAAGGTATAATAGATGAGACGCATACCACAGAGGAAGGCGATGTAAACGACCTCAATAAAGTGTGGCGTTACTAACTCATCCTTTTTTTTTAATAGCTTTTTAAACAGGTACGTGCAGTAGGTTGCGCCTTTTTGGACGCACAACTGGCTTCCTGCGTGCCCTTGGTATTGGAGCGTCTGTCGCTTATACGCAGACTAACATTCACGGGCGCATCGTTCATCACGCAAGCGTTCGACAACCAAAGGGTTGTCAGACGCTTTACTCATAAACTGCACCAGATAAACAAACGCATGTCCCTATTCATAACAACTACAAGAAAAAAAGCATGTGAGGGTGACACAGCTGTTTTTGTTAAGGTATGTATTAAACGACTTGTACAGGTGTCGCATTCAGTCTGATAAATAGATATCATTCACCAATTTTACAGTTTCGTTCTTTCAGCCCCCACTTACAGGTATATATTTTTCTATTTACTATGCACATTTACTTTAACAAGGGAATCATATTTTTGTTACGTTTCATGTTTACATAAGGACCTTTATGATATGGGCTGTTAACTTTCTAATTAAATATGTATTTTGTAAAATGACACAAATATAAGTAATGTTGAAGAGGACTATTCCTACATGCATTGTTTGCACAATATTACAGGTGTACATCACGTCCCTTAATCAACATTGGATTATTATATTTACTTGTATGCTTTTATTTAAAAGCCAAGAACACTGAAGTCTAACCTTCGCACTGCAGCTGTTGTCAAAGTTCAACCCACATTATGCACTTCCAACATTGCAGCATTTGAGTCATGATGTGAGTTGGATTTGTCTAAGCTATGGAGTGACAAGGTTGACCATCAGTATCCTATAGCATAAGTAGGCTTTTGTGTTAGCATTTGTTTTCGACATGTGCATATCTGAAATAATATGTCACAATTATTTTGTTACAGATTTGTGACAAAGACTAATCATTTTATGGTTTTAAAGCTGACGTTTCAATTGTTTACAGCTTAGAAATCAGGGTGTAGCCTCATATCTATGTGTAGCACTAGACACTTTGACATGTCATGTTTTTTTCACCATGTGTAGGTAGCTAGCAGTAATTTTTGCCGGACACACAGCAGGGGAACAGCAGGCGTTACTGAACCCCACAAAAACATCAGCGATTGTTTTCATCTGTGCATCTAACACTTCTGAGCAACTGGCGGTGTTGAAGCCCAGTGTCAAGGAGGGTGTAGGCAGAGGCCTAGTATGAGATGTTTGAAGTTGAGTTTGTAGTTAGTAGCAGTAATTTTTGCCAGACACACAGCAGGGGAACAGCAGACGTTACTGAACCCCACAAACACATCAGCGATTGTTTTCATCTGTGCATCTAACACTTCTGAGCAGCAACTGGCGGTGTTGAAGCCCAGGGTCAAGGAGGGTGTAGGCAGAGGCCTAGTATGAGATGTTTGAAGTTGAAGTTGTAGTTAGCAGCAGTAATTTTTGCCAGACACACAGCAGGGGAACAGCAGGCGTTACTGAACCCCACAAACACATCAGCGATTGTTTTCATCTGTGCATCTAACACTTCTGAGCAGCAACTGGCGGTGTTGAAGCCCAGGTCAAGGAGGGTGTAGGCAGAGGCCTAGTATGAGATGTTTGAAGTTGAGTTTGTAGTTAGCAGCAGTAATTTTTGCCAGACACAGCAGGGGAACAGCAGGCGTTACTGAACCCCACAAGCACATCAGCGATTGTTTTCATCTGTGCATCTAACACTTCTGAGCAGCAACTGGCGGTGTTGAAGCCCAGGGTCAAGGAGGGTTTTGAAATAAAATATTGAGTTATTGCCTTGTTACGTGGCCATTGCAAATGTATGTACTTCAAACAAGAATAAATGAAGTTTTACTAGGACAATAAAATGATGAATTTCAATTCCAAGAATAGAAAAATATTTATACTTGAGAGTCCTCAGTGGTTGATACCGTTTAATGGCTAACTGTAAAGATGGTAACAAATTCCAAGCTTTCGAGACTACTCAGGTCTCTTCATCAGGCTAAGACTAAAACAAAAAATGAAGAATCACATATTTCTACACACAACAGGACACAGGAATAGTGTAATAGGTAAGACAAGTGACGTGAAGCAGAACTGTCATTATGGCAGAGGGATGATCATAAATATTGGAACAGTTCATAGATAAGGAGAGAAAGTTTTATTGCCCTCTGATTGGGGTCTGGTGTTCTGTTTTGATGCCCCTAGAAGGTCAGAGACGCAGATTCCTTAATTGATATAGAATGACATGAATCCGTGTGATCTATTCATTACAGCACTAAGAGTGTCAAAGTTCATCATGAGATTATATTCCCAAACCTTTCTATCTTTCTCAGATTTGAAGTTAGATTTTAATACCAGTAATTCCATATCCATCATGCTATGACCGGGCATACAAAAGTTTTTTGCCACAGGTAAATCCATTAATTTTTCTCTTATTGTGTGGCGATGATAATTCATCCTTGTTCTCAGTTTTTGGCCGGTCTCCCCCACATACAGACCCCCAGTTCGACATTTTGTACATATAATTAGGTACACCACATTAGATGTGATGCAGCTGAAAGTACCTTTGATCTTGTAGTCCTGATGGGAGTAGGGATCTTTATTTTGTCCGTGGTCATTATAGATGCACAGGTTTTACATTTCTTATGGTTGCAAGGAAAGGTTCCTGCAGCTGTTGGGAGGACAGGGAGCTTCTGACAATGATGCTTCTTAGATTTGGGGGCTCACATAACCGCTCCAACATATGTAACGTGGAATTCCACCTGGTGGGTACGTCACATATGATGCGATGTTCAGGAAGGCGAAATCTGACTTGCAGAGCTGCAATGCGCGATCTGGCCATGCTGGAACGTCGCAATTGAGCGCATTCTAGGAGGACCTTGTGCAGCAGTGCATCAAGATCCGGATAGTCCCTCAAAAAACTCTGCACGACCAAGTTGAGCACATGTGCCAGACATGGTATGTGAGTGAGGTTACCAAGGCCCAGAGCTGCCACCAGATTTCGGCCATTGTCACACACTACCAAGCCTGGCTGGAGATTTGCTGGCACAAACCACACGTCGCTCTCCTGCTTTATGGCATTCCAGAGCTCCTGCGCTGTGTGGCTTCGATTCCCCATGGGAATTAATTTCAGGACGGCCTGTTGACGTTTGGCCACGGCTGTGCTCATATCGGTCGCAACAGGTAAGCGTTCACGGGTCCATGTGGAGGTAGACCGTGACGGCTCCTGCAGCGATGATTCTGAGGAACTGGAGTAGGAGGAGGAGTCAATGTGGACAGACTGGATTCCTGCAATCCTTGGAGTTGGCAGAACACGTACAGCGCCACTCGCAAGATCTGTACCCGGCTCCACAACATTGACCCAATGGGCAGTGAGGGAAAGGTATCGTCCCTGGCCATGGGTACTGGTCCACGCATCGGTGGTCAGGAGGACCTTGCTACTGACGGCGTTTAGTAGCGCATGTTTAATTTTTCCCTCAACATGCTTTTGCAGACCAGGGACGGCTTGCCTGCTGAAATAAAATCGGCTGGGCACATTGTATTGTGGGACTGCCAATGTCATTAAGTTACGGAAACTGTCAGTCTCCACCAGCCTGAATGACAGCTTTTCAAGGGACAGGAGTTTTGCAGTGCCACCATTCAGAGCCTGTGCTCGTGGATGGTTTGCCGAGTATGGCCGTCTTTTATCCCATGCCTGTGCTACTGATGGCTGTTTTGTGGCCTGGGAGTGTGAGGATGAAAGGGAACTTGCAGCTGTGGGTGGAATAACATTGGGTCTCTGGACAACAGAGGTTCTTCCATGGCGATCCTGTGAGGAAGCCGAACCAGCTGTGTGTGAGCTGAAGGAAGAGGCTCCAACACGAGCTGAAGATGTAGGTGCTGCTGTAGGTTGGCCTACATCTCCAGTGTGTCTTTGTAACTCAACCACGTGCTTTGTCCGCACATGTTTCCACATATTTGTGGTATTAAGGTTACTGACACTTTTACCTCTTTTTACTTTTTGATTACACAGCTTGCATTTGACATAGCAAATATCATCTGCAAGTGTGTCAAAAAAGGACCACGCAGTGCAAGTCCTGGGAGCGCCTGTTTTGGCTGTTGTAAGAGAACTGCTACGAACGGGTGCCAAACTGGAGGCTACAGGCAACCGAGTCTGCAGCCTACCTCTCCCTACTGTTTGGACCGTTGGGGCAATCTCTTCCTCAGAGCTGCACCCACCACCTTCCTGTTCCTCACACCATCTTGGGTCTTGGACCTCTTCATCTCCACTACCGTCTTCCAACACCTGCTGCTGTTGGGTGGTCTGGCCAGCACCATGCTCAACAGAAACTGGCACCTGAGTCTCATCATCATCAGATGCGTTTTGCGGTGTGCTGACCATCGGCACTGGCTCACCCGCCTCTTCAGATTCAGAGAGACACAGCTGTTGCGCATCACTGCATACTCCCTCTTCTTCACATTCCAGAATGCTGCTTGGCTGGGCCCCTGTTTGCAAGCCAACAGATTCTGAGAACAGAAGCAGAGACTCAGCTGGCTCCTTTATAGAGCTCTCTGACTGCCTGGGCAATTTGGCAGGCGGTGAAGAGACAGATGGTTGTTCAACAGTGCTGTGGTCCTGAGAGGAGGTGGAAGCAATTGAAGTCGATGCATTGGCTGCCATCCAACCAACAACGGCTTCAATTTGTTCTTCCCGCAGCAGGGGGGTACGCCGAGCTCCTACAAAAGTGCACATAAAGGAACGCTCACGGGGAAAACTGGTGGATGCTGTGTCACTGGGTGCGGCAGCAGCCACAGAATCCCCACGTCCTCTCCCTGCTGAAAGTCCACGGCCACGACCACGTGCCTTACTCCCAGCCTTCTTCATCTTGGTAGATTGATAAAGAAAGTCAGAAAAGTTATAAGGCCTAAGTGTGGTTATTCCTCAGAGACTGCAGTGAACACTGCAGACAACTGTTCAGTAGCTGTGAAAGGCCCCTTTGTGTACTTCTATAGTGTTTGCAACCAATGTATTGTATACGGATGGAAGCGCGTCACACTAATAGATTAGATTTTTTTAAAATAGAATGGAGCAGCACCAATTAGAGAAAAATGTCAAGGATGAGGCAGTGACACACGCTCAGCAGACTACAACCAGCAGTGGTTGAAGAACTAACTGGAGCGTAATCTGCACTCAAAAAATGAAAAGCTCACAGACTACAGTGAACACTGCACACAACTGTTCACTAGCTGTGAAAGGCTCCTTTGTGTACTTCTATAGTGTTTGCAACCAATGTATTGGATACGGATGGAAGCGCGGCACACTAATAGATTTGAGTTTTTTTAAATAGAATGGAGCAGCACCAGTTAGCCAAAAATTAAAAGGATGAGGCAGTGACACACGCTTAGCTGACTCCAACCAGCAGTGGTTGAAGAACTAACTTGAGCGTGATCTGCACTCACAAAAAGTGACCTCCCAGACAGCCGTGAACACTGCACACAACTGTTCACCAGCTCTGAATGGCTCCGCTCTGTACTTCTATTAGTGTTTGCAACCAATGTATTGTATACAGATGGAAGCGCGTCACACTAATAGATGACTGTTAATTTAAATTGAATGGAGCAGCACCAATTCCACAAAAGAAAAAAAAAATGAGGCAGTGAGTGACACATGCAGATGACTACAAACTGCGGTGGATGCAGACCAAACTGCAGAGTCACCTGCACTCACACACAGACCTTGCACAGAGCTGTGAAAACAGCAATGCAAGGCAAAAGGAAGATTTACACAGTGGTTTGTCAAATAGCCTGCCTACAGAACAATTCACAAAAACGCAATCTCTAACTGTCCCTCAGAGTCAGAAGAGCAGCGTTCTGTCCCTAACTGAATTCACAGCACAGTGAAGCAAAAATGGCTGCGGCACCTTTTATAGTGCATTCTGACATCATTTCAGCAGCCAATCACAGCCATGCCATTAGTTAACATGACCGCAGCATTACAGGATGTGCCAACACTTCTTAGGATTCGTCATTGGATGAATAAAATCATACTGCCTCTCAAAGAATTATGGGAACTTCCAATTCCGGTGTACGATATAAACCAATGTATTGTATACGGATGGAAGCGCGTCACACTAATAGATTAGATTTTTTTTAAAATAGAATGAGTCACGCTCAGCAGACTACAACCAGCAGTGGTTGAAGAACTAACTGGAGCGTAATCTGCACTCAAAAAATTAAAACCTCACAGACTACAGTGAGCACTGCACACAACTGTTCACTAGCTGTGAAAGGCTCCTTTCTGTACTTCTATAGTGTTTGCAACCAATGTATTGTATACGGATGGAAGCGCGTCACACTAATAGATCACTGTTAATTTCAATTGAATGGAGCTGCACCAATTCCACAAAATAAAATAAAAAAAAGAGTCAGTGAGTGACACATGCAGATGCCTACAAACAGCGGTGGATGCAGAGCAAACTGCAGTGTCACCTGCACTCTCACACACCTTGCACAGAGCTGTTAAAACAACACTGCAAGGCAAAAGGAAGCTTTACACAGCGGTTGGTAAACTAGCCTGCCTAAAGCACAGTACACAAAATCGCAATCTCTAACTGTCCCTCAGAGTCAGCAGAGCAGCGTTCTGTCCCTAACTGAGTTCACAGCACAGTGACGCTAAAATGGCGGCGGCGCCTTTTATAGTGCATTCTGACATCATTTCAGCAGCCAATCACAGCCATGCCATTAGTTAAGATGACCGCAGCATTACAGGATGTGCCCACACTTCGTAGGATTCCTCATTGGCTGACTAAAATCACAGTGCCTCTCAAAGAATTATGGGAACTTCCGATTCCGGTATACGATATAGGAAAAATATCGGAACTAAGTATCGGAATTCCGATACAGCGAATATCGGCCGATACCCGATACTTGCGGTATCGGAATGCTCAACACTAATCAGGAGTTGTATGCCAAAATCATCAGTATTAAAACAATAAAAGACCTGACAAATTTCAGCTGGTGTGTAATGAATCTAAAATATATGAAAGTTTAATTGTAATCATTACATTATGGTAAATAATGAAATTTAGCACTATATGCTAATTTTTTTAGAAGGACCTGTACTCCAAACAAGATAAAGATAAGCTTCACTACCATAAAATGATGAATTTTGTTTAACAAAAAAATATAGAAATAAAGAATTTACAAACATAAACGCATATATTCACATGGTGAAAAGCAATGCAAACAAAAAAAAATTATTAAGGAATCGGATATAGGGGTTTAAATAAATGCATACAAGGACATTTCAGAAAGAATCCATTAATGCTGCCTAAGTAACAGTATGTACACCTGTAATATAGTGTTGACAATGAATGCAGGACTTCTAAACATCATCATCATGAAAAGTTGTATGTGACCTAAAAAAAAAAGAAATTGCGGAAAAATGTAACGTAACCGGTTCTGCAAATATATAAAATCTCCATCATGTAATCCTGATAATATGGGCCAATAATCAATTTTCTGATCAAGCATAACATAGAAAAAGTGCATAGTGCATTGTGAAAATAGCTATTTATGCCTGACAGTGCACTTGCAACCATGATAACGGATAGATAAGGTATACATCGATCAGACTGCATAGCCACTGATGCTGAATGGCGATATAATACTGTACCTCAATAAAGTGTGCGTCACTACTCAAGCTCGTTTTTCATATAGCTTGATAAAGAGGGGACGTGCATGTATGCTTGCACCTTTGTTTTGACGCATAGACTGGCTTCCTGCTGTGACGCGTTGGGTAGTGGAGCGTCTGTGGGTCATATGACGCTGACTTTTATTCACGTTGTGCATCGTTCATCATCGCTAGCGTACCGACAACACAAAGCCGTTGTCATGACTGCTTTACTCAGTAAACATGCACCTATGATCAAACATACACGCACGTCCCCTCTTAGAGAAGAAGCTACAAGCAAAACGCGCGTGAGGTGTGCCGCAGACTTATTTGAGTTACAGTATTATATAGCCATTGTACAGGTGTCGCTATTCACTCTGATACCTAGATGTAATTAACCTTTTCTATCACTTGTCGTTGTTTCACCTGCCCTTGCAGGTATAACTAGCTATTGTCAGTATGCACAATTGACTTTTTCGAGGTAATACATGATTTGTGGGCCTTATTATCAGGAATACATGATGGACCTTTCTGATATGGTGTGTGGCTAAATCTGTGTATTTTTTAATGTCACTAATATAAGTAATGCTGATGAGGAGTAGTCCTACACCCATTGTTTGCACTATATTAGAGGTGTAGATCCCGTTCCTTAAGCAACAATGGATTATTAAATGTACTTGTGTGCCTTCATTTCCAACCCGAGACCGCTGAAGGCTAACCTTCGTACTCCAGCTGTTGTCAAAGTACAACTCCCATTATGCACTTCCAACCTTGCTGCATTTGAGGCATGCTGTGAGTTATAGTTCTCCAAGTAGTGGAGTGCCAAGGTTCGCCATCACTACCCTATACCATATGTAGGCTTTTTGGTTTGCATTTGTATTCGACATGTGCATATATGCAGTTATATTTACAAATTATTTTGTAACATATTTGGGCCAACGATTAATCATTTTCTGGTTTTAAACTGCCGTTTCACTCGTTTAGAGCATAGAAATCAGGGTGTAGCCTCATACCTATGTGGAGCCAGTTAGACATGTCATGTTGTTATCAGCATGTGTAGGTAGCATAAATTATTGCTGGACACACAGCAGGGGAACAGCTGGCGGTACTGAACCCCAAAACACATCAGCGAGTGTTTTGATCTGTGCATCCAGCACTTCTGAGCAGCAACTGGCGGTGTTGAAGCCCAGGGTCAAGGAGGGTGTAGGCTGAGGCCTTGTATGAGATGGTGTAACTTTTATTTAGAGGTAGCAGGAATTATTGCCGGACACACAGCAGGGGAACAGCTGTTGTTACTGAACCCCACAAACACATCAGCGAGTGTTTTGATCTGTGCATCCAGCACTTCTGAGCAGCAACTGGTGGTGTTGAAGGCCAGGGTCAAGGAGGGTGTAGGTTGAGGCCTAGTATGAGCTGGTGTAACTTTTATTTAGAGGTAGCAGGAACTATTGCCGGACACACAGCAGGGGAACAGCTGGCGTTACTGAACCCCACAAACACATCAGCGAGTGTTTTGATCTGTGCATCGAGCACTTCTGAGCAGCAACTGGCGATGTTGAAGCCCAGGGTCAAGGAGGTGTAGGCTGAGGCCTAGTATGAACTGGTGTAACTTTTATTTAGAGGTAGCAGGAATTATTGCCGAACACACAGCAGGGTAACAGCTGGCGTTACTGAACCCCACAAACACATCAGCGAGTGTTTTGATCTGTGCATCCAGCACTTCTGAGCAGCAACTGGCGGTGTTGAAGCCCAGGTCAAGGAGGGTGTAGGCTGAGGCCAAGTATGAGCTGGTGTAACTTTTATTTAGAGGTAGCAGGAATTATTGATGGAAACAAAGCAGGGGAACAGCTGGCGTTACTGAACCCCACAAACACATCAGCGAGTGTTTTGATCTGTGCATCCAGCACTTCTGAGCAGCAACTGGCGGTGTTGAAGGCCAGGGTCAAGGAGGGTGTAGGCTGAGGCCTAGTATGAGCTGGTGTAACTTTTATTTAGAGGTAGCAGGAATTATTGCCGGACACAAAGCAGGGGAACAGCTGGCGTTACTGAACCCCACAAACACAGGAATGAGTGTTTTGATCTGTACATCCAGCACTTCTGAGCAGAAACTGGCGGTGTTGAAGCCCATGGTCAAGGAGGGTGTAGGCTGAGGCCTAGTATGAGCTGGTGTAACTTTTATTTAGAGGTAGCAGGAATTATTGATGGAAACAAAGCAAGGGAACAGCTGGCGTTACTGAACCCCACAAACACATCAGCGAGTGTTTTGATCTGTGCATCCAGCACTTCTGAGCAGCAACTGGCGGTGTTGAAGGCCAGGGTCAAGGAGGGTGTAGGCTGAGGCCTATTATGAGCTGGTGTAACTTTTATTTAGAGGTAGCAGGAATTATTGCCGGACACAAAGCAGGGGAACAGCTGGCGTTACTGAATCCCACAAACACAGGAATGAGTGTTTTGATCTGTACATCCAGCACTTCTGAGCAGCAACTGGCGGTGTTGAAGCCCAGGGTCAAGGAGGGTGTAGGCTGAGGCCTAGTATGAGCTGGTGTAACTTTTATTTAGAGGTAGCAGGAATTATTGCCGGACACACAGCAGGGGAACAGCTGTCGTTACTGAACCCCACAAACACAGGAGCGAGTGTTTTTATCTGTGCATCCAGCACTTCAGAGCAGCAACAGGCGGTGTTGAAGCACAGGGTCAAGGAGGGTCTTGAAATAGAATATAGAGTTGTTGCCTTGTTCCGTGGCACTTGGAAATGTATATACTCCAAACAAGATAAACGTAAGCTTTACTAGGACCATAAAATGATGTATTGAAATCAAAAATATTGAAATAAAGACAGTTAAAATATAAACGCATATAAGCACATGGCAACAAGAAATGTAACACCACACCACCCAAAAATTTTAAAAAAACGTATAGGGGTTGAAATGAATGCATACAAGTACATTTCGGAATAAATGAATGCTGCCTAAGGAACGCTATGTACAACCGTAATATAGTGCAGACAATGGATTTGGTAATAGTCATCATCATCATTACAATTTATATGTGACAGTCACACAGTTAAAAATACTTTCATTGATGAAAATTGTTACTTGACACACCATATATTACATGTACAGCATGGACTCATCAATGTAATGGCGCAATAATCAAAGATGAAGCATAACTGCTAAAAAAAGCATCATGCATAGTCCAAATTGCTGTGGGTGCCTGCAAGTGCAAGTGAAACAAAGGCACCAGATAGCAAAGGTATCTACTATGTATGTATCAGACAGTGCATAGCCTGTGATGGCGAATTGCGATGTCATACTGTACGTCAATATAGGCTGCGCCAGCACTCATGCGCTTTTTGCTTGTACAGAGTTGAAGAGGGAAAGTGCATGTCTGGTTGCGCAACGGTTTTTCCGCCCACACTACCTTCCTGCTGTCACGCGTCGGGTAGGGGAGCGTCTGGCTATTATATGACGCTCACTTGCAGTGACGTTACGCAGCGTTCTTCAACGCTAAGGCCGCTACAAAGACGACATCAGTAATGATTTCCTGTCTAAACATCCACCTATGAGCAACCAAACAAGCACGTTCCCTCTTGAACAAGCTACAAGACAAACAAGCATGAGGGGTGCCGCTGCCTTTATTGAGGTACAGTATTAGATCGCCATTGTCCATGAGTAGCTATGCACTGTGATACCTAGATACCATTAACATTTTATATCAGTTGTCGTTGTTTCACCTGCATTTGCAGGTATAACTTGCTATTGTCAGTATGCACGATGCACATCATTATTGCGCCTTATTATCAGGTTTAGATGCTGGCCATTTCATATATGGTGTGTGAACTTACAGTTGGCCTCAATCTGTGTATTTTAATATGTCTGTCACAAATAGAACTCATAATGATGATGATGATTATGAGTCGTACATCCATTGTCTGCAGTATCTTACAGGTGGAGATACCGTTCTTTAAGCAGTATTAATGAATTATGATGAAATGTACTTTTATGCATTCATTTCAAACCCTATGTTTTTTTGTTAGCATTTGTACTCGCTATGTGCATATATGCGCTTCGATGACAAATTAATATTTGTCCATATTTGTTAATACAGTTAATCATTTTATGGTTTGAAAACTGTAGTTTTTCCTGTTTTGAGCATAACAATCAGGGTGTCGGCTCTTCCCTATTTGGAGCAAGTTAGACATCTGATGTTGTGTGCATGTGGAGGGAGCAGGAGACTTCTTGCCGGACACACAGCAGGAGAACAGCTGGCGTTACTGAACCCCACTAACACAGGAGCTTGTGTTTTGTTCTTTGGACACGGCACTTCTGAGCAGCAACTGGCAGTGTTGTAGCCCAGGGAGTAGAGTTCAGGTGGTAGAAAGATGAACAGAACAGGAGACGTGGATACCGTTGCCAACCAGTTATTTAATCGGAAACCGGACAGGCAAATTCAGGCGAGATCCATGCCTTGTTCATTTTCAGAAAAGTAAGCCGGTCTACATTATCGGAGGATAGTCGCATGCAACGGTCTGTTAGTACACCACCTGCGGCACTAAAGACGCGCTCCGATAATACACTGGCAGCAGGGCAAGCCAGCAACTCCAATGCATACTGGATAAGCTCTTGCCATGTATCCAGCTTAGAGACCCAAAACTTGAATGGGGAAGAGCCGTCTGGGAGTACACTGAGAGGGCAAGACATGTAGTCTGTCACCATCTGACGAAAACGTTGCCTCCTGCTGACAGGAGCCGTCTGGGATGGTGTAGACATTTGTGGCGGTGACACAAAACTTCGCCACATTTGGGCCACACTGGTCTTGCCCCGTGCAGAGGCGCTGCTTCTGCTCCCTCTTGGTGCAGAGCTGTCTCCACTGCCTCGACGCACAGAGCTGCTTTGTAAAGCAGTAGCAGCAGCAGTGCTCTCGGCTGGAATGGAGAACATGATGGATTGCACCAGTGTGTTTGGTACTCCCGCATTTTACGCTCCCGGTTCAACGGTGTGATGAGGCTTTGTAAGTTGTCCCGGTAGCGAGGGTCTAGGAGGGTGTACACCCAATAATCAGACGTGGTGAGAATGTGGGTGATGCAGCGGTTGTTTCTAATGCACTGCAGCATGAAATCAACCATGTGCTGCAGACTCCCAACTGGCCAAGAAACGCTGTCCCCTGCAAGAGGCGTCATCTCTGCCTGCTCTGCATCACCCCACCCTCGCTCTACATACTGACTACAGCATTGTGTACCTCCCTCTGTAGCGATGTCTTCCTCCTCCATTGACTCCTCCTCCTCATCCTCCTCACAAAGTGTCCCCTGCCTAGGCCTTTGTGAGGAACCACGTTGTGATGACTGTCCAGAAGGTGATGGAATTTGTAACTCCTCATCCTCCACCTCTTCCAAAACCTCATCCCTTAGTGCTTGCAGTGTTTTTTGAAGCAGGCAGATAAGGGGGACAGTCATGCTGACTAGTGCATCATCTGCACTCACCATTCGCGTTGAGTCATCAAACGCACACAAAACGTGGCAGATGTCCTTCATAGAGGCCCACTCAGTAGTGGTGAAGTGTGAACGGCGCAAATTGCGAGTTGATTGCGCCTGATGCAGCTGATACTCCATTACTGCTGGCTGCTGGTCACACAACCGCTCCAACATATGTAACGTGGAATTCCACCTGGTGGGTACGTCACATATGATGTGATGTTCCGGATGGCGAAATCGGCGTTGCAGAGCTGCAATGCGCGATCTGTCCATGCTGGAACGACGCAAGTGAGCGCACTCTAGGCGGACCTTGTGCAGCAGTGCATCAAGATCTGGATAGTCCCTCAAAAAACTCTGCACGACCAAGTTGAGCACATGTGCCAGACATGGTATGTGAGTGAGGTTGCCTAGGCCCAGAGCTGCCGCAAGATTTCGGCCATTGTCACACACTACCAAGCCTGGCTGGAGATTTGCTGGCACAAACCACACGTCGCTCTCCTGCTTTATGGCATTCCACAGCTCCTGCGCTGTGTGGCTTCGATTCCCCATTGAAATTAATTTCAGGATGGCCTGTTGACGTTTTGCCATGGCTGTTCTCATATCGGTCGTAACAGGTAAGCGTTCATGGGTCCATGTGGAGGTAGACCGTGACGGCTCCTGCAGCGATGATTCTGAGGAACTGGAGTAGGAGGAGAAGTCGATGTGTACAGACTGGATTCCTGCAATCCTTGGAGTTGGCAGAACACGTACAGCGCCACTCGCAAGATCTGTACCCGGCTCCACAACAATGACCCAATGGGCAGTGAGGGAAAGGTATCGTCCCTGGCCATGGGTACTGGTCCACGCATCGGTGGTCAGGTGGACCTTGCTACTGATAGCGTTTAGTAGCGCATGTTTAATTTTTCCCTCAACATGCTTTTGCAGGCCAGGGACGGCTTGCCTGCTGAAATAAAAGCGGCTGGGCACATTGTATTGTGGGACTGCCAATGCCATAAAGTTATGGAAACTGTCAGTCTCCACCAGCCTGAATGACAGCATTTCAAGGGACAGGAGTTTTGCAATGCCAGCATTCAGAGCCTGTGCTCGGGGATGGTTTGCCGAGTAGGGCCATCTTTTCTCCCATGCCTGTGCTACCGATGGCTGTACAGTGGCCTGGGAGTGCGAGGATGACAGGGAACTTGGTGCTGTGGGTGGAATTACACTGGGTCTCTGTACAACAGTGACAGAGGTTCTTCCATGGTGATCCTGTGAGGAAGCCGAAACAGCTGTGTGTGAGCTGGAGGAAGAGGCTCCAACACGAGCTGAATATGTAGGTGCTGCTGTAGGTTGGCCTACGTCTCCAGTGTGTCTTTGTAACTCCACCACGTGCTTGGTCCGCACATGTTTCCACATATTAGTAGAATTGAGGTTACTGGCACTTTTACCTCTTTTGATTTTTTAATTACACAGCTTGCATTTGACATAGCAAATGTCATCTGCAAGTGTGTCAAAAAAGGACCACGCACTGCAAGTCCTGGGAGTGCCCGGTTTTGCTTTTGGAAGAGAACTGCTCCGAACGGGTGCCAAAGTGGAGGCTACAGGCAACCGAGTCTGCAGCCTACCTCTCCCTCCTGTTTGGACCGTTGGGGGAATCTCTTCCTCAGAGCTGCTCCCACCACCTTCCTGTTCCTCACGCCATGTTGGGTCAAGGACTTCATCATCTCCACTACCCTCTTCCAACACCTGCTGCTGTTGGGTGGTCTGGCCAGCACCATGCGAAACAGAAATTGGCACCTGAGTCTCATCATCATCAGATGCGTTCTGCGGTGTGCTGACCATCGGCACTGGCTCACCCGCCTCTTCAGATTCAGAGAGACAAAGCAGTTGCGCATCACTGCATACTCCCTCTTCTTCACATTCTAGAATGCTGCTTGGTTGGCCCCCTCTTTCCAAGCCAACAGATTCAGAGAACAGAAGTAGAGATTGAGCTGGCTCCTGTACAGAGCTTCTTGACTGCCTGGGCAATTTGGCAGGCGGTGAAGAGACAGATGGTTGCTCAACAGTGCTCTGGTCCTAAGAGGAGGTGGAAGCAATTGAAGTCGATGCGTTGGCTGCCATCCAACCGACAACGGCTGCCATCCAACCCAACGTCCTCTCCCTGCTGAAACTCCACGCCCACGACCACGTGCCTTACTCCCTGCCTTCTTCATCTTGGTAGATTTATAAAGATAGGCAGAAAAGTACTAAGGCCTAAGTGTGCTTATTCCTGAACAGCTGCTAACAGGTATAAGAAACACTAAGTTTACAAAGTGTGGACTACACTATTATGATTTGGTAGCTGAGGAGAGCAGGCAAAAAAGGAAATACACCAGAGAGGTTGGAATCTATGGGATTGCAGTACCCTGTCTAACCACCACAACTAAAGGCAGCCGTGGAGCTTACCTACGTTGGTCCTAGACGCCTCGTCACAGCCTGAGAAGCTAACTACACCTAAAGATAGAGAGAGGAAAGCTATCTGCCCCGAAGCAGATCCGCAAAAAACATAGAAAGCCCCCAAACATGTAATGGCGGTTAGACAAGAGGAAATACTGACACAGACAGAAAATAGTATGAGCAAACGTTGGGGCCCAAACTTCCTAAATAGAAAAGGACAGGAAGGACACTTACTGCAATCCCAAAAAACCCTGAAAAGTACCAACTCTACTAATTACAAAAACACCTGAGATCACACGACCTCTACCACCTAAATTAGTTCTCTGGTGTAACAAAAACTAAACAGCAGCCACTGAAAAAACTGGAAAAGGCAAATGAACAAACAACAGTGGCTGAACTAAACTGAGAGGAGCACAAGCCCCCGAAGGGGACCCGGCAGACCCCCACAGAAGTGCAGGACAAAATGCAAAAAGCAAGCACAAAAAACAAAAGAAGAAAATGTCTTATCTGTTAGCAGACGATGCAGGCACGAAACAGCAAGCTACAAAGTGAACAGGAATCAAAGATGAGACCAGAACAATTGATCACCGGCAACCCTGATGGGAGGGAACCTCCCTTATATAAGACCAGTCAGTAACACCTGATCACCAATCTTCACAATCTTCATTGGATAGTTCAGTACTGTTTGTAACCACCAGAGGGAGCTTCTGCTCAGAATTCATTTCTAGCTCATTCACAACAGTACCCCCCCTTGAGGAGGGGTCACCGAACCCTCATTTGAGCAACCAGGTCAGTCAGGATGAGCTCTGTGATACGCACGGATGAGTCTCCTAGCATGGATGTCCGAAGCAAACACCCAAGAATTGTCCTCCTGACCATAACCTCTCCACTTAACCAAATACTGGAGTTTCCATCTAGAAAAACGAGAATTCAATATTTTCTCAACCACATACTCCAGATTGCCCTCAACCAAAACAAGGTCAGGAGGCACAGCCATAGGAACCACTGGCTCGACAAACCTCCTCAATAAGGACTTGTGGAACACGTTATGGATCTTAAATGTCCCTGGAAGAAGTAAACGAAAGGAAACAGGATTAAGAATCTCCATGATCTTATAAGGTCCAATGAACCTAGGCTTAAACTTAGGAGATGCAACTCTCATAGGGATATTTCTTGAGGACAACCAGACCAAGTCCCCCACTTTAAACCGAGGACCATCAGTCCTATGCCGGTTGGCAAACCACTGGGCCCTCTCCTGAGAGAGGGACAACCTCTCCACTACCTGGTCCCAAATCTGCTGCATACGCTCCACAACAGAGTCAACACCTGGACAGACAGAAGCCTCCGTCTGTCCTGAAGAAAATCGAGTGTGAAACCCCAAATTGCAGAAAAATGGAGACATCAAAGTGGCTTAGCTAGCCCTATTATTAACCCCTTAATGACCAATCCATTTTGTAGGTTAAAGACAAGGCCAATTTTTACAATTCTGACCACTGTCTCTTTATGAGGTTATAACTCTGGAAAGCTTCTACGGATCTTGGCGATTCTGAGATTGTTTTCTAATTACATATTGTACTTCATGATAGTGGTAAAATTTCTTCAATATAACTTGCGTTTATTTATGAAAAAAACGGAAATATGGCAAAAATTTTGAAAATTTTGCAATTTTCAAACTTTTAATTTTTATGCCATTAAATCAGAGAGATATGTCACAAAAATTAGTTAAGAAATAACATTTCCCACATGTCTACTTTACATCAGCACAATTTTGGAACCAACATTTTTTTTTGTTAGGAAGTTATAAGTGTTAAAAGTTGACCAGCGATTTCTCATTTTTCCAACAAAATTTACAAAACCATTTTTTTTAGGGACCACCTCACATTTGAAGTGAATTTGAGGGGTCGATATGACAGAAAATACCCAAAAGTGACACCATTCTAAAAACTGCACCCCTCAACGTGTTCAAAGCCACATTCAAGAAGTTTATTAACCCTTTAGGTACTTCACAAGAATTGAAGCAATGTGGAAGGAAAAAATGAACATTTAACTTTTTTTCCCAAAATTTTTCTTTCGACACAATTTTTTTAAATTTTGTCAAGGGTATCAGGAGAAAATGAACCACAATATTTGTTGTACAATTTCTCCAGAGTACACCGATACCCCATGTGTGGGTGTAAACCACTATTTGGGTGCATGGCAGAGCTCGGAAGGGAAGCAGCGCCATTTGACTTTTTTGGCTGGAATTGAGATTGGACGCCATGTTGAATTTGGAGAGTCCCCGTGTGCCTAAACAGTGGAAACCCCCCACAAGTGACCCCAATTTGGAAACTGGACCCCCCAAGGAACTTATCTAAATGTGTTGTGAGAGCTTTTAACCCCCAAGGGCTTCACAGAAGGTTACAACGTTGAGCCGTAAAATTAAAAAATATATATTTTTCCACAAAAATGATCTTTTCATCCCAATTTTTATTTTCCAAAGGATAAAAGGACCCCAAAAGTTATTGTGCAATTAGTCATGAGTACGCTGATACCCCATATGTGGGGGTAAACCACTATTTGGGCGCATGGCAGAGCTCGGAAGGAAGCAGCGCCATTTTACTTTTTTGGCTGGAATTGAGATTGGATGCCATGTCGCATTTGGAGAGTCCCTGTGTGCCTAAACAGTGGAAACCCCCCACAAGTGACCCCATTTTGGAAACTAGACCCCCAAAGGAACTTACCTAAATGTGTTGTGAGAGCTTTTAACCCCCAAGCGCTTCACAGAAGGTTATAACTTAGAGCCGTAAATTAAAAAATCATATTTTTTCAACAAAAATGATCTTTTCATCCCAATTTTTATTTTCCAAAGGATAAAAGGACCCCAAAAGTTATTGTGCAATTAGTCCTGAGTACACTGATACCCCATATGTGGGGGTAAACCACTATTTGGGCGCATGGCAGAGCTCGGAAGGGAAGCAGCGCCATTTGACTTTTTTGGCTGGAATTGAGATTGGACGCCATGTCGTATTTGGAGAGCCCCTGTGTGCCTAAACAGTGGAAACCCCCCACAAGTGACCCCATTTTGGAAACTGGACCCCCCAAGGAACTTATCTAGATGTGTGGTGAGAGCTTTGAACCCCCAAGGGCTTCACAGAAGGTTATAACGTAGAGCAGTAAAATTAAAAAATCATATCTTTTCCACAAAAATGATCTTTCCACCCCCAATTGTTATTTTCCAAAGGGTAACAGGACCGCAAAAGTTATTGTGCAATTTGTCCTGAGTACGCTGATACCCCATATATGGGGGTAAACCACTATTTTGACGCATGGCAGAGCTCGAAAGGGAAGGAGCGCCTTTTTCAAATGCAGACTTTGATGGAATGGTCTGCGGGTGTCATGTCACGTTTGGAGAGCCCCTGATGTGCCTAAACAGTAGAAACCCCCACAAGTGACTCCATTTTGGAAACTAGACCCCCCAAGGAACTTATCTAGATGTGTGGTCAGCACTTTGAACCCCCAAGTGCTTCACAGAAGTTTATAATGTAGAGCCGTGAAAATAAAAAAATCATATTTTTTTCCACAAAAATAATCTTTTTGCCCCCAAATTTTTATTTTTATAAGGGTAACAGGAGAAATAGGACCCCAAAAGCTAATGTGCATTTTGTCCTGAGTACGCTGATACCCCATATGTGGGGGGGAACCACTGTGATCGCCTTACTGCGATCTTTGGGAGGCACAATGAACAAATCTACAAAAGGTGAAAAATTGGTTTTCTTTTTTACGCTGTTCCTCGTGCGGTATTAGTGATTAGGCGACTTTATTCCTCGGATCGGTGCGATTACAGCGATAACAGATTTACATGCTTTTTTCATGTTTAGCTTCTGTCACACTCTAAAAGATGCTTTTTTTTGGAATAATTTTTTGTAAGAAATTTTTGCATCGCCGTATTTTGAGAGCTATAATTTTTCCATATTTCGGCCGACAGAGTTATCTGTGGGCTTATTTTTTGCGGGACGAGCTGACGTTTTTATTGGTACCATATTCGGGCACATAACTTTTTTTGATCGCTTCCTATTCCGATTTTTGTGGAAGCAGAATGAACAAAAACCAGCAATTCAGGAATTGTTTTTTTTTTTGTTTTTGTTTTTTTTCCTCCGTTCCGCGTGTGGTAAAATTGATAAAGGAGCTTTATTCTTCGGATCACTACGATTACAGCGATACCTCATTTATATATTTTTTTTATGTTTTGGCCTTTTTTACACAATAAAAATAGAAAAAATAATTATTTTTGCATCATTTTATTCCGCGAGCTATAACTTTTTTATTTTTTCGCTGATGATGCTGTATAGCGGCTTTTTTTTTTTCGGGACAAGATGACGTTTTCAGCGGTACCATGATTATTTATATCTGACTTTTTGATCGCGTGTTATTGCACTTTTTACAAGCGGTATGATGATACCGCTTTGAAAAAGTATAATTTACTACTTTTTTGTGTTTTTTTTTACGGCTTTCACTGAAGGGGTTAACTAGGGTTACGCTTTTATAGATGGGATTTTTACGGACGTGTTGATACCTAACATGTGTATTTTTTTTGTTTTTTATTTTTTTTATTACATAAAAATGTAATATTTATTAGGGGATTTTTTTAAAATTATTTTTTAATATTTTTTTTTACAATTTTTTTTAAAAAATGATTTTTTTTAACTTGTCCCTTTATGGGACTTTCACTTTTTTTTACTTTTTATTGCAGTTACAATGCATTGCAATGCTCCAGCATTGCAATGCATTGTACCTATGGGGAAAGCTGCTATGACATGATCACAGCAGCTTCCTGTAGCTAGATGACCCGGAGGTTGTCATGACAACCCCAGGGTCATCAAGGCAGAGATCGGGCCCTGCAAATACATTGCAGGGCGCCGATCTGAGGCAGAGGGAGCTCCCGACCCTCTGCCTCCCCCTCTGAGCTCTGCAATCGTGCTGGATCGCAGCAGTCAGGGGGTTAACAGCCAGGGGCGGTGGGGGCTCCGCTCCTGGCTGTCAGTGCAGGAAGCCTGGCCACTGCAGCGCCGGCTCCTGCACTGATCGCGCTGGAGAAGCTGAAATTTCAGCTTCTCCTGCAAGATCGCTGCTGTGTTTGGTCAGTCAGATTGACTGACCAATCACAGCGCTGTGGGTGCGGGGACCTACGGCAAAGGTCCCCTCACCGCTTGCCGTGCCTGACAGCTGTCTGTGACAGCTGTCGGCACTGATCTACCACTGCGTGTTTACACGCAGTGGTAGATCAAAGGCATGACGTGCACAGTCCGTCCTGGTGCCGGAACTGGCACCTTGCCATGACGGACTGTGCACGTCAGTGGACATTAAGGGGTTAAGAGCATACTCAGCCAAAGGCAAAAAAGAGACCCAGTCATCCTGATCAGCAGACACAAAGCATCTTAGATAAGTCTCCAATTTCTGGTTTGTTCTCTCAGTTTGTCCATTGGTCTGAGGATGAAAAGCCGAGGAGAAAGACAATTGAACACCAAGTTTAGAACAAAAAGTCCTCCAAAATCTGGAAACAAACTGGACTCCTCTGTCAGACACAAAGTTCTCAGGATTGCCGTGTAACCGAACCACGTGCTGAAGGAACAAAGGCACCAATTCAGAGGAGAAAGGCAACTTAGGTAATGGCACAAGATGTATCATTTTGGAAAACCTATCACAAATCACCCAGATAACGGTCATTCTCTGAGAAACAGGGAGGTCGGAAATGAAATCCATAGAGATATGGGTCCATGGTCTCTTGGGCACAGGCAATGGCATCAACAAACCACTGGAGCGAGAGCAAGGCTTGGAGCGAGAGCAAGTCCCGCACGACTGCACAAATTCCCTGACATCACGAGACAAAGTAGGCCACCAAAAGGACCGACTAACCAAGTTTCTGGTACCAAAAATTCCGGGATGACCGGCCAACGCGGAACAATGAATCTCAGACATCACACTCTTTTTCCACCGGTCTGGGACAAACAATATCCCAATAGGCCATTGCTCGGGTTTATCCTCCTGACACCCTTCCAGAGCCACAAATATGCAAGCAGCTGACAGCACTCGGGAGTTAGCACGGATGCACGTTCAGACGTTCGGGGATCCAAACGAACAAAGTCCAACAGAAAAATAGGAACAGCATCCAGTCCAGGTAGAAGTATGAAAAAACTTTATTCAGCCACCATAAAACACGACGTTTCGGCCATTATTAGGCCTTTATCAAGTATCTTGATAAAGGCCTAATAATGGCCGAAACGTCGTGTTTTATGGTGGCTGAATAAAGTTTTTTCATACTTCTACCTGGACTGGATGCTACCCTTCCAGAGCCAGTCTCAAATTGGGCGAGATGGCGGAAAGAACTACACCCTCTTTCAAAATAACAGCAGGATCAGATAACTCAGGAGAGTCCACAAGGAAACTCCTCGAGAGGGCATCCGCCTTAACATTCTTAGTGCCAGGAAGAAAGGATTGTGTGAAAACGTGTGAAAAACAAGGCCCACCTAGCCTGTCTAGGATTAAGTCGCTTGGCTGATTCCAGATAAACCAGATTCTTATGGTCCGTGAGGACCACCACCTGATGTTTGGCTCCCTCCAGCCAATGTCTCCACTCTTCAAAAGCCCACTTCATGGCCAATAACTCCCGATTACCCACGTCATAATTACGTTCAGTTGGAGAAAATATTCGGAGAAAAAGGCACAAGGTGTTAAGGGTCTGCGGAACGCACCAAATATATAATGTAGAGAGATGCGTTCGCAGCCCGGGGTCCACCGTGCAAGCGGAGCCTGCTGCTTGTAAAAATGGCGCGAGAAGCAAACTCAGTTATCCCGCAGAGTCGCTAACATAAACGCCGTAATGCGCTGTGGCAATAAGTGCGAACTCTGTTATTTCACAGAGCCGCTAGAAAGAGAGCCGCAGTGCTATATGGCGATGTGTGCAAACTCACTAAACACAACTGAGTCGCAAAGAAAACACGCTAGGGCGCTGTCTAGCATTGAAAGCGAACCCTGTTACGTCACAGGGCCGCTGAGAAAAAGTGCTGTGTCCTGTCAGGCTCTCAGGTACACAGTTAAGTGCTAAGTAGTGTTGAGCGATAGTGCTCGATATCTAAAAATATCGTATCGAAATTGTATCGCCGATAGCACTAAATATCGTCGATATCCGATTTCGATACCGGAAGTCCCATGTAAGTCTATGGGAACAAAATATCGCAACAAAAAAAAACCCTTTCTTTCGTTGTAAACACAAAATATACACACATAGAATACATATATATATACATGTCATTGTGACATATATATATACATATATTTATAGTTTATACACTTCTACATAGTAAAATAGACTCTGATTCAATTGCCGGGTAAAGCCATGACATACCCCATAGAAGTCGACGGGCTCTGTGCCGAGTACCCCAAAAACCTCTGGCTCTGTGTGACTCAACTTGGGCGTCACGAACAGGATTCTGTAGCTCGCTATAAGCGAGTCCTGTGTGCCTGAATTGAACTGGTTTTGTGCTTGAGAATTGCTAAAATCATCAGAGAATGTATTTGCCATTTTTCCGCCATATCTGCGTCACGACGAGGCACTGGTGAAGAAGAAGGGCGTGCTCTTCATGGGTGTACACACTCACTCAGTGACGCAAAAACGATGGCTCTAAATTGTACTGCAATGTAAGATCGTGCCCCACAGCTCTTCAGTTCCGCCTCCTCATCCTCCTCAGTGGGCGGAAACTAACACGAAGGTCCCGCCTCCCTACAAAAGAGGGTCCCTCTCCAGATGCTAATGACACATGTGACTTGGCAGAGATGGCTAAAGGACAAGAGCAGAAGTGTGAAGGGATGGAGCAGTCAGAGCTCTCCCCCCACGGAAGCGACCCGATTGCCACGGAACCATCGTTGGGCACCCGGCCTGGAAACCCTCCTACGCTGCAAGAAGCGGAGGATACCCTAAGAGGCCTGGCCCGGCACCGGGAGGAGGTCGCCAGGATGGAAGCCAGCTGGCGTGCCCTAAAAATAAACTTGGAGCGGCGCCAATCCCTCTTACCTGAAGTGTCTGTACCGGAAGGTGAGGCACCCGTTCTAGTAGAGGAGCCCTTGCAATGTGATCCGGTTGACGTTGTCGCAGTGGAGGCACCCGTTCGTGCAAAAAACGCTGCACCGGCAGCACCCCAGATCCCGCTGTCTGCCCCCGTCGCTGAGACAGAAGAAGCGACACCCGTCCTCATGGAGGAGGCCACGCAGGCACCAGAGATCTACCTGTCTGTACCGGAGCCCCAACTGTCATCTGATTTAGAGCCGTCTGCTTCCTCCGCAGGGGAGCGCCGCCAGGACTGGGGGGCGCCAGGAGAGCTGCCGCAAACCGGACATCGCAAGCTGCAGTGGAGTGGTGGAGACATGGAGCTGCTGGTGGAGGAGAATTTCAACCGGCGTCAGGAGGAAGAGTGGAGACGTTGGGAGCGAGAAGCAGAGCGACAAAGGGAGCAGCGGGAATCCCAAAAACTTTGCCAACGTCACCTGGAGAAGGACCGGGCAGATAAGGACCGGATGAGAAAGGATAAAGGAACCCTGTGTGAGCTGCGGCGTAAGGGTGCAGTACGGAGCTTTAAATTGAAAGGTGGTTGGGGCTTCATCCAGGAGCCTGGACTTTATTTAGAAGTTTTTGTGAACCGGCGGGACGTGGAGGCTCACCTCCCAGAAGGACACCCGGGGAGGGACCTGTTGACAGGAGACTTGGTGACTTACACCCGACACTGGGGTTACAATGGATGGTACGCCCTAAATGTTACCAGGTGCGACCCCTACTCCCCAGAGTGTCAGGAACCTGTGAGACCCTCGGAGCCTTCAGCCTCCCACATCCAGGCCTCTGCAAAAGTGCCCACCCCACGCCGTAAATCTCCCCAGCCTCCCTCAGTGGTCTCCTCAGCAGCCCCAGCTATGGACATGATAAGTATAGCTGGCCCGTACCCGGCGCCTGTTAGGCCCCCTGGGGTTCGTACAGTCCGGGACATAGGGTTCCAGACCCGGAGGGAGATGAAAGAGGTGGCCACACAGACCCAGATAGTGGGTCACTACGTCACTGTACAGGCCACACGACGTCATCAGGTCCTGGTGGTCCTTGGTGCCTCGGATGTTTGGCAAGCATCAGAAGAGTACCAGGTGGTACATGGAACACCCCTGCCAAAGAATTATAAATAACCCGGACAGGGTCCCTGTATGTAAATAGTTAAATTGTTTATGTACCCGGACGGGTGAATGTTCATAAAAAAGTTTTTTAATTTAATAAAAAAAAAAAAAACACAGTTTTCATTACTTTTATTACAGTCTCATCCTGCATCGATCTCCTGTAAAAAATGAAAAAAAAAAAAAAAAGTATACCACCTAACCGACGCAGTCCATAGTAACGAGTGTCCCACGACGATCCAGCTCTGCTACATCAGAATGACAGGCAGAGCCTGTCATCCCGGCGCAGCACAGCTGATTACCTGCTTCCCCGGCGGTGACGTCATCAGACTGACTGCTTTACGGCCGGGATTACCCAGCAGTCACTGCAGTTATCGCGAAAAACTGCATGTGACCGCCAGGGAGAAGATAATGGCGGCCATCAAGCAGTCCAGGACGTGACCGCCGGAGATCTTCTGCCAGGTAAGTGCCGCTGACTCCTGACAGACCCGACCGACGGACACTCACAGTGACAGTGACAAATCCGATTCCGGTATTCGATAAGACTAAAATATCGAAACGAATTATCGAAAGGCCGATAGAGCTAATATCGGCCGATAGCCGATATTTGCATTATCGTATCGCTCAACACTAGTGCTAAGCGTACATAAAGCGTGATCATGTGCTAATGTCCTCGCTGGAGTCACCCGCAATCTATGGCGTATGAACGCCAGACCCTGAATACGGCAATCAAAACTCCTCACCGGTTATGCCGGTAATCTAGGGCATCTAGGACGCCGACCCTGACTAGCTAGCACACCAAACTCCTCACCGATTAAGTCGGTATTCTAATGGCTTATTTCAGCCGGGTCCCTAACCACACACACACATGACCACACTGGCGCATAGCATACAATGGTTGATATTAGCGCATGGCGGCCCAGCCATGTTACCCTTTTATAGCAACAGCTACAGGACCTGCCAGAAACCAGGACCAATGAAACTTGTTCCAGAACATCAATAATCGCAGGGCCTTCCTGGCAGACCAATAGGAGCCGCTGCGGTACCTGAGCATGTGACCTCTGGTCTCCAATGAGAGATCTCACTCTGGGCATGCTCAGAAGGGAAAACGCAGGACTTTGTCCCAAAGACGTCTGCTCCCACACTGGCTATAATAGCAGATCCAGGAAAGGCAGCAGCAAGTCACTGCATAGTAATGGAGTGGGCAAGACGCTTGGACCGACGTCTCTGCTGAGCAGGCTCCACTGTGGCCGGAGATGAATGAGAGACCGCAGTGGGACTGGTTCAAAACTCCCCTTGTGCAGCAGCGGGAACTCGAACCCTAACACAAGGGTTCCTTTTAGAGGTCTCTGGATCTCTTTGGGACAAAACGGCACCTGCTCCAATTTCAGAGGCATCAACCTCCACCTGAAATGGCAGAGAAACATCAGGCTGCCGTAGAACAGGAGCAGAAGTGAATCTCTGCTTAAGTTCCTGAAACGCAGAGACTGCCTCAGGAGGCCAATTCACCACATCAGAACCCTTTTTGGTCAAATCAGTCAATGGTTTAACAATAACAGAGAAATTACCAATAAATTTACAATAAAAATTGGCAAAACCCAAGAATCTTTGAAGAGACTTTAATGAAGCAAGTTGGACCCAATCACAGATGGCCTGAACCTTCACCGGGTCCATTTCAATAACAGATGGGGACAAAATGAATCCAAAAATGAGATCCTCTGTACGCCAAAAAGACACTTTGATCCCTTCACATACAGAGCATTCTCTCTCAAAATCTGGAACACAGTCCGAACATGTTTCACATGAGAGTCCCAGTCATTGGAAAAAATCAAGATATCATCCAAATAAACAATCAGAAATTTATCCACAAAATCCCTAAAAATGTCATTCATGATGGACTGGAAGACAGAAGGAGCATTAGTGAGCCCAAAGGGCATCACTAGGTACTCAAAATGCCCCTCTGGGGTATTAAATGCCGTCTTCCATTCGTCCCCGTGCTTAATGCGAATAAGGTTATATGCCCCCCTGAGGTCAAGCTTGGTAAACCAAGTAGCACTTTTCACCCTGGAAAACAGGTCAGAAATCAAGGGTAACGGATATTGATATTTCACAGTGATATTGTTCAAGAGACGATAATCAATACACGGCCTTAATGAACCATCCTTTTTGGCCAAAAAGAAAAAACCGGCACCCAAGGGTGAAGAGGATGGTCTGATATGACCCTTCTCCAATGACTCCTTGATATAAGACCGCATAGCGTCATGTTCAGGTACAGACAAGTTAAAAAGGCGACCTTTAGGGAATTTACTACCAGGCACTAATTCAATAGCGCAGTCATAGATCCTATGGGGGGGCAAGGATGCAGATTTACTTTCGCTAAACACATCAGAAAAATCAGTCAAAAAGTCAGGAACATCCTGAGCCTGGGGGAGGCAGAAAAAACAGGAGTGTTGGTATTAACACATTGGCAGCCCCAACTGGTTACAGACACAGATTTCCAATCCAAAACAGAATTATGAGACTGTAACCAAGGGTGTTATGATTTGGTAGCTGAGGAGAGCAGGCAAAAAGGAAATACACCAGAGCAGTTGGAAACTATGAGATTGCAGTACCCTGTCTAACCACCACAACTAGAGGCAGCCGTGGAGCGTTCCTACGTTGGTCCTAGACGCCTCGTCACAGCCTGAGAAACTAACTACACATAAAGATAGAAAGAGGAAAGCTATCTGCCCCGGAGCAGATCCCCAAAGAACATAGAAAGCCCCCAAACATGTAATGGCGGTTAGACAAGAAGAAATACTGACACAGACAGAAAATAGTATGAGCAAACGCTGGGGCCCAAACTTACTAAATAGAAAAGGATAGGAAGGGCACTTACTGCAATCCCAAAAAACCCTGAAAAGCACCAACTCTACTAATTTCAAAAACACCTGAGATCACACAACCTCTACCACCTAAATTAGTTCTCTGGTGTAACCAAAAACAAAACAGCAGCCACTGAAAAAACTGGAAAAAGCAAACGTACAAACATCAGTGGCTGAACTGAACTGAGAGGGCAAAAAGCCCCCAGAGGGACCCTGAAGGCCCCCACAGAAGTGCAGGACAAAATGCAAAAATCAAGCACAAAAACAAAAAGAAGAAAATGTCTTATCTGTTAGCAGGAGATTCAGACACGACACAGCAGGCTACCAAGGAAACAGGAATCAAGGATTGAGACCAGAACAATTGATCACCGGCAACCCTGATGGGAAGGCGACTCCCTTATATAAGACCAGTCAGTAACACCTGATTCCCAATCCTCACAATCTTCACTGGACAGTCCAGTACCGTTTGTAACCACCAGAGGGAGCTTCTGCTCAGAACTCATTTCCAGCCTATTCACAACAGTACCCCCCCCCTTGAGGATGGGTCACCGCACCCTCATTTGAGCAACCAGGTGGGTCAGGATGAGTTCTATGATACGCACGGATGAGTCTCCTAGCATGGATGTCCGAAGCAAACACCCAAAAATTGTCTTCCTGACCATAACCTCTCCATTTAACCAAATACTGGAGTTTCCGTCTAGAAAAATGAGAATTCAATATTTTCTGAACCACATACTCCAGATTGCCCTCAACCAAAACAGGGTCAGGAGGCACAGTAGTAGGAACCACTGGCTCAACAAACCTCTTCAACAAGGACTTGTGGAACACGTTATGGATCTTAAATGTCCCTGGAAGAAGCAAACGAAAAGAAACAGGATTAAGAATCTCCATGATCTTATAAGGTCCAATGAACCTAGGCTTAAATTTAGGAGATGCCACTCTCATAGGAATATTTCTTGAGGACAACCAGACCAAGTCCCCCACTTTAAACCGAGGACCATCAGTCCTATGTCGGTTAGCAAACCGCTGGGCCCTCTCCTGAGAGAGGGACAACCTCTCCACTACCTGGTCCCAAATCTGTTGCATACGCTCCACAACAGAGTCAACACCTGGACAGACAGAAGCCTCCGTCTGTCCTGAAGAAAATCGAGGGTGAAACCCAGAATTACAGAAAAATGGAGACATCAAAGTGGCAGAGCTAGCCCTATTATTAAGAGCAAACTCAGCCAAATGCAAAAAAGAGACCCAGTCATCCTGATCAGCAGACACAAAGCATCTTAGATAAGTCTCCAATGTCTGGTTTGTTCTCTCAGTTTGACCATTGTTCTGAGGATGAAACGCCGAGGAGAAAGACAATTGAACACCAATTTTAGAACAAAAGGTCCTCCAAAATCTGGAAACAAACTGGACTCCTCTGTCAGACACAATGTTCTCAGGAATGCCGTGTAAACGAACCACGTGCTGAAGGAAGAAAGGCACCAATTCAGAGGAGGAAGGCAACTTAGGTAATGGCACAAGATGTATCATCTTGGAAAACCTATCGCAAATCACCCAGATGATGGTCATTCTCTGAGAAACAGGGTGGTCGGAAATGAAATCCATAGAGATGTGGGTCCATGGTCTCTTGGGCACAGGTAATGGCATCAACAAACCACTAGAACGAGAGCAAGGCTTGGAGCGAGAGCAAGTCCCGCAGGACTGCACAAACTCACTGACATCACGAGACAAGGTAGACCACCAAAAGGACCGACTAACCAAGTCTCTGGTACCAAAAATTCCGGGATGACCGGCCAACGTGGAACAATGAATCTCAGACATTACACTCTTTTTCCACTGGTCCGGGACAAACAATTTCCCTACAGGGCAGCGCTCGGGCTTATCCTCCTGACACCCCTCCAGAGCCAGTCTCAAATTGGGCGAGATGGCGGAGAGAACTACACGCTCTTTCAAAATAACAGAAGGATCAGATAACTCAGGAGAGTCCGCCAGGAAACTCCTCGAGAGGGCATCCGCCTTAACATTTTTAGTGCCAGGAAGAAATGAAACCACAAAATTAAAACGTGTGAAAAACAAGGCCCACCTGGCCTGTCTAGGATTAAGTCGCTTGGCAGATTCCAGATAAACTAGATTCTTATGGTCCGTAAGGACCACCACCTGATGTTTGGCTCCCTCCAGCCAATGTCTCCACTCTTCAAAAGCCCACTTCATGGCTAATAACTCCCGATTACCCACGTCATAATTACGTTCAGTGGGAGAAAATTTTCGAGAGAAAAAGGCACAAGGGTTGCTTTTAGAGGTCTCTGGATCTCTTTGGGACAAAACGGCACCTGCCCCAATTTCAGAGGCATCAACCTCCACCTGAAATGGTAGAGAAACATCAGGCTGCCGTAGAACAGGAGCAGAAGTGAATCTCTGCTTAAGTTCCTGAAACGCAGAGACTGCCTCAGGAGGCCAATTCACCACATCAGAACCCTTTTTGGTCAAATCAGTCAATGGTTTAACAATAACAGAGAAATTACCAATAAATTTACAATAAAAATTGGCAAAACCCAAGAATCTTTGAAGAGACTTTAATGAAGCAAGTTGGACCCAATCACAGATGGCCTGAACCTTCACCGGGTCCATTTCAATAACAGATGGGGACAAAATGAATCCAAAAATGAATCCTCTGTACGCCAAAAAGACACTTTGATCCCTTCACATACAGAGCATTCTCTCTCAAAATCTGGAACACAGTCCGAACATGTTTCACATGAGAGTCCCAGTCATTGGAAAAAATCAAGATATCATCCAAATAAACAATCAGAAATTTATCCACAAAATCCCTAAAAATGTCATTCATGATGGACTGGAAGACAGAAGGAGCATTAGTGAGCCCAAAGGGCATCACTAGGTACTCAAAATGCCCCTCTGGGGTATTAAATGCCGTCTTCCATTCGTCCCCGTGCTTAATGCGAATAAGGTTATATGCCCCCTGAGGTCAAGCTTGGTAAACCAAGTAGCACTTTTCACCCTGGAAAACAGGTCAGAAATCAAGGGTAACGGATATTGATATTTCACAGTGATATTGTTCAAGAGACGATAATCAATACAAGACCTTAATGAACCATCCTTTTTGGCCAAAAAGAAAAAACCGGCACCCAAGGGTGAAGAGGATGGTCTGATATGACCCTTCTCCAATGACTCCTTGATATAAGACCGCATAGCGTCATGTTCAGGTACAGACAAGTTAAAAAGGCGACCTTTAGGGAATTTACTACCAGGCACTAATTCAATAGCGCAGTCATAGATCCTATGGGGGGGCAAGGATGCAGATTTACTTTCGCTAAACACATCAGAAAAATCAGTCAAAAAGTCAGGAACATCCTGAGCCTGGGGGGAGGCAGAAAAAACAGGAGTGTTGGTATTAACACATTGGCAGCCCCAACTGGTTACAGACACAGATTTCCAATCCAAAACAGAATTATGAGACTGTAACCAAGGGTGTTATGATTTGGTAGCTGAGGAGAGCAGGCAAAAAGGAAATACACCAGAGCAGTTGGAAACTATGAGATTGCAGTACCCTGTCTAACCACCACAACTAGAGGCAGCCGTGGAGCGTTCCTACGTTGGTCCTAGACGCCTCGTCACAGCCTGAGAAACTAACTACACATAAAGATAGAAAGAGGAAAGCTATCTGCCCCGGAGTAGATCCCCAAAGAACATAAAAAGCCCCCAAACATGTAATGGCGGTTAGACAAGAAGAAATACTGACACAGACAGAAAATAGTATGAGCAAACGCTGGGGCCCAAACTTACTAAATAGAAAAGGATAGGAAGGGCACTTACTGCAATCCCAAAAAACCCTGAAAAGCACCAACTCTACTAATTTCAAAAACACCTGAGATCACACAACCTCTACCACCTAAATTAGTTCTCTGGTGTAACCAAAAACAAAACAGCAGCCACTGAAAAAACTGGAAAAAGCAAACGTACAAACATCAGTGGCTGAACTGAACTGAGAGGGCAAAAAGCCCCCAGAGGGGACCCTGAAGGCCCCCACAGAAGTGCAGGACAAAATGCAAAAATCAAGCACAAAAACAAAAAGAAGAAAATGTCTTATCTGTTAGCAGGAGATTCAGACACGACACAGCAGGCTACCAAGGAAACAGGAATCAAGGATTGAGACCAGAACAATTGATCACCGGCAACCCTGATGGGAAGGCGACTCCCTTATATAAGACCAGTCAGTAACACCTGATTCCCAATTCTCACAATCTTCACTGGACAGTCCAGTACCGTTTGTAACCACCAGAGGGAGCTTCTGCTCAGAACTCATTTCCAGCCTATTCACAACAGTACCCCCCCCCCTTGAGGATGGATCACCGCACCCTCATTTGAGCAACCAGGTCGGTCAGGATGAGTTCTATGATACGCACGGATGAGTCTCCTAGCATGGATGTCCGAAACAAACACCCAAGAATTGTCTTCCTGACCATAACCTCTCCATTTAACCAAATACTGGAGTTTCCGTCTAGAAAAATGAGAATTCAATATTTTCTGAACCACATACTCCAGATTGCCCTCAACCAAAACAGGGTCAGGAGGCACAGTAGTAGGAACCACTGGCTCAACAAACCTCTTCAACAAGGACTTGTGGAACACGTTATGGATCTTAAATGTCCCTGGAAGAAGCAAACGAAAAGAAACAGGATTAAGAATCTCCATGATCTTATAAGGTCCAATGAACCTAGGCTTAAATTTAGGAGATGCCACTCTCATAGGAATATTTCTTGAGGACAACCAGACCAAGTCCCCCACTTTAAACCGAGGACCATCAGTCCTATGTCGGTTAGCAAACCGCTGGGCCCTCTCCTGAGAGAGGGACAACCTCTCCACTACCTGGTCCCAAATCTGTTGCATACGCTCCACAACAGAGTCAACACCTGGACAGACAGAAGCCTCCGTCTGTCCTGAAGAAAATCGAGGGTGAAACCCAGAATTACAGAAAAATGGAGACATCAAAGTGGCAGAGCTAGCCCTATTATTAAGAGCAAACTCAGCCAAATGCAAAAAAGAGACCCAGTCATCCTGATCAGCAGACACAAAGCATCTTAGATAAGTCTCCAATGTCTGGTTTGTTCTCTCAGTTTGACCATTGTTCTGAGGATGAAACGCCGAGGAGAAAGACAATTGGACACCAATTTTAGAACAAAAGGTCCTCCAAAATCTGGAAACAAACTGGACTCCTCTGTCAGACACAATGTTCTCAGGAATGCCGTGTAAACGAACCACGTGCTGAAGGAAGAAAGGCACCAATTCAGAGGAGGAAGGCAACTTAGGTAATGGCACAAGATGTATCATCTTGGAAAACCTATCGCAAATCACCCAGATGACGGTCATTCTCTGAGAAACAGGGAGTTCGGAAATGAAATCCATAGAGATGTGGGTCCATGGTCTCTTGGGCACAGGTAATGGCATCAACAAACCACTAGAACGAGAGCAAGGCTTGGAGCGAGAGCAAGTCCCGCAGGACTGCACAAACTCACTGACATCACGAGACAAGGTAGACCACCAAAAGGACCGACTAACCAAGTCTCTGGTACCAAAAATTCCGGGATGACCGGCCAACGTGGAACAATGAATCTCAGACATTACACTCTTTTTCCACTGGTCCGGGACAAACAATTTCCCTACAGGGCAGCGCTCGGGCTTATCCTCCTGACACCCCTCCAGAGCCAGTCTCAAATTGGGCGAGATGGCGGAGAGAACTACACGCTCTTTCAAAATAACAGAAGGATCAGATAACTCAGGAGAGTCCGCCAGGAAACTCCTCGAGAGGGCATCCGCCTTAACATTTTTAGTGCCAGGAAGAAATGAAACCACAAAATTAAAACGTGTGAAAAACAAGGCCCACCTGGCCTGTCTAGGATTAAGTCGCTTGGCAGATTCCAGATAAACTAGATTCTTATGGTCCGTAAGGACCACCACCTGATGTTTGGCTCCCTCCAGCCAATGTCTCCACTCTTCAAAAGCCCACTTCATGGCTAATAACTCCCGATTACCCACGTCATAATTACGTTCAGTGGGAGAAAATTTTCGAGAGAAAAAGGCACAAGGGTTACTTTTAGAGGTCTCTGGATCTCTTTGGGACAAAACGGCACCTGCCCCAATTTCAGAGGCATCAACCTCCACCTGAAATGGTAGAGAAACATCAGGCTGCCGTAGAACAGGAGCAGAAGTGAATCTCTGCTTAAGTTCCTGAAATGCAGAGACTGCCTCAGGAGGCCAATTCACCACATCAGAACTCTTCTTGGTCAATTCAGTTAATGGTTTAGCAATAACAGAGAAATTACCAATAAATTTACGATAAAAATTGGCAAAACCCAAGAATCTTTGAAGAGCCTTTAATGAAGTAGGTTGGACCCAATCACAGATGGCCTGAACTTTGACCGGGTCCATTTCAATAACAGATGGGGACAAAATGAATCCCAGAAATTAGATCCTCTGAACGCCAAAAAGACACTTTCATCCCTTCACATACAGAGCATTCTCTTTCAAAATTTGGAACACAGTCCGAACATGTTTTACATGAGAGTCCCAGTCATTGGAAAAAATCAAGATATCATCCAAATAAACAATCAGAAATTTATCCACAAAATCCCTGAAAATGTCATTCATGAAGGACTGGAAGACAGAAGGAGCATTAGTGAGCCCAAAGGGCATCACAAGGTACTCAAAATGCCCTTCAGGGGTAATAAATGCCGTCTTCCATTCATCCCCGTGCTTAATGCAAATAAGGTTATATGCCCCCCTGAGGTCAAACTTGGTAAACCAAGTAGCGTTTTTCACCCTGGAAAACAGATCAGAGATCAAGGGTAAAGGATATTGATATTTCACAGTAATATTGTTCAAGAGACGATAATCAATACACGGCCTTAATGAACCATCCTTTTTGGCTACAAAGAAAAAACCGGCACCTAAGGGTGAAGAGGATGGTCTGATATGACCCTTCTCCAATGACTCCTTGATATAAGACCGCATAGCGTCATGTTCAGGTACAGACAAGTTAAAAAGGCGACCTTTAGGGAATTTACTACCAGGCACTAATTCAATAGCGCAGTCATAGCTCCTATGGGGAGGTAAGGATGCAGATTTACTTTCGCTAAACACATCAGAAAAATCAATCAAAAAGTCAGGAACATCCTGAGCCTGGGGGGAGGCAGAAAAAACAGGAGTGTTGGTATTAACACATTGGCAGCCCCAACTGGTAACAGACACAGATTTCCAATCCAAAACAGGATTATGAGACTGTAACCAAGGGAAACCCAGTACGATAATGTCATGCAGATTATACAGAACCAAAAATTTGCAACTCTCCTGATGATCAGGTTCTACCCTCAGTATCACCTGAGTAGAGAACTGAGGTTTATTCTCAGCCAAAGGGGTAGAATCGATCCCCAGTAGGGGAATAGACTTCCGTAGGGGTATCAAGGGAAACCCACAACGTTTAGCAAAATCAAAATCCATCAGGTTAATAGCTGCTCCAGAATCAACAAAAGCCTGAGCAGAAAATGAGGACAGAGAGCATATCAGGGTAACAGTTAATAAAAACTTAGTCTGAACACTACCCAAGACAACTGAGCGTGCAAAACGTCTTCCCCGCTTAGGGCAGACTGAAATAGCATGAGAGGCATCACCACAGTAGAAACATAACCCATTGCGCTTTCGAAATTCATGACGCTGAGCCCCAGAAACCACTCTATCACACTGCATGGATTCAGAAGCAGGTTCACAAGGCAACATTATTCCACGCATACCTTTCCGCTCACGCAAACGTCTGTCAATTTGAATCGCTAATGACATAGAATCATTAAGACCAGAGGGAACAGGGAATCCCACCATAACATCCTTTACATTATCTGACAGTCCCTTCCGAAAAATAGCTGCCAAAGCGTCGTCATTCCATTTGGTCAGGACTGCCCACCTACGGAATCTCTGACAGTATAACTTAGCATCCTCAAGCCCCTGACTTAATGCCAACAAAGTTTTTTCAGCTTGATCAGTGACATTAGGCTCATCGTACAATAACCCCAAAGCCTGAAAAAATGCATCAACATCACTCAAAACAGGATCCCCAGGTGTCAGGGAAAAAGCCCAATCCTGAGGGTCGCCACGCAGGAGAGAGATGACAATTTGAACCTGCTGCGCTGCGTTCCCTGAGGACTTAGATTTTAAGGCAAAAAAACAATTTACAGTTATTTTTGAAATTCAGAAACTTAGCTCGATCCCCTAAAAACAAATCAGGCATGGGAATCCTAGGTTCCACAACAGGCAACCTAGCAAGATAGGTAGCAATACTCCGAACTTCAGTGGCAAGCTGATCCACACGGCCAGACAACTGTGCAAACTCCATTGAGAGAGAAAAAAAAATCCTCCTCAGCACCCAGAGATACAGAGGGAAAAAAAAAATGCAACAAACAGAAAAAAAAAATAAAAATCTCTGACAACTCTGACAACTTTTTTCTTTCCACAATATTTTTCCCTTCTGTGAGTACCATATAATTTTCAGTTTAGGCCGGTGATACTGTTATGATTTGGTAGCTGAGGAGAGCAGGCAAAAAAGGAAATACACCAGAGCAGTTGGAAACTATGAGATTGCAGTACCCTGACTAACCACCACAACTAAGGCAGCCGTGGAGCGTTCCTACGTTGGTCCTAGACGCCTCGTCACAGCCTGAGAAACTAACTACACCTAAAGATAGAAAGAGGAAAGCTATCTGCCCCGGAGCAGATCCCCAAAGAACATAGAAAGCCCCCAAACATGTAATGGCAGTTAGACAAGAAGAAATACTGACACAGACAGAAAATAGTATGAGCAAACGCTGGGGCCCAAACTTACTAAATAGAAAAGGATAGGAAGGGCACTTACTGCAATCCCAAAAAACCCTGAAAAGCACCAACTCTACTAATTTCAAAAACACCTGAGATCACACGACCTAGACCACCTAAATTAGTTCTCTGGTGTAACCAAAAACAAAACAGCAGCCACTGAAAAAACTGGAAAAAGCAAATGTACAAACATCAGTGGCTGAACTGAATGAGAGGGCAAAAAGCCCCCAGAGGGGACCCTGAAGGCCCCCATAGAAGTGCAGGACAAAATGCAAAAATCAAGCACAAAAACAAAAGAAGAAAATGTCTTATCTGTTAGCAGGAGATTCAGACACGACACAGCAGGCTACCAAGGAAACAGGAATCAAGGATTGAGACCAGAACAATTGATCACCGGCAACCCTGATGGGAAGGCGACTCCCTTATATAAGACCAGTCAGTAACACCTGATTCCCAATCCTCACAATCTTCACTGGACAGTCCAGTACCGTTTGTAACCACCAGAGGGAGCTTCTGCTCAGAACTCATTTCCAGCCTATTCACAACACAAGGGAAACCCAGTACGATAATGTCATGCAGATTATACAGCACCAAAAATTTGCAACTCTCCTGATGATCAGGTTCAACCCTCATTATCACCTGAGTAGAGAACTGAGGTTTATTTTCAGACAAAGGGGTAAAATCGATCCCCAGTAGGGGAACAGACTTCCGTAGGGGTATCAAGGGAAACCCACAACGTTTAGCAAAATCAAAATCCATCAGGTTAATAGCTGCTCCCGAATCAACGAAAGCCTGAGCAGAAAATGTGGACAGGGAGCAAATCAGGGTAACAGTCAACAAAAATTTAGTCTGAACACTACCCAAGACAACTGAGCGTGCAAAACGTCTTCCCCGCTTAGGGCAGACTGAAATAGCATGAGAGGCATCACCAAAGTAGAAACATAACCCATTGCGTTTTCGAAACTCATGACGCTGTGCCCCAGAAGCCACTCTATCACACTGCATGGGTTCAGAAGCTGGTTCACAAGGCAACACTATTCCACGCATACCTATACGCTCAAGCAAACGTCTGTCAATTTGAATCGCTAATGACATAGAATCATTGAGACCAGAGGGGACAGGGAATCCCACCATAACCTCCTTTACATTCTCTGACAGACCCTTTCGAAAAAGGGCTGCCAAAGCATCGTCATTCCATTTGGTCAGGACTGCCCACCTATGGAATCTCTGACAGTATAACTCAGCGTACTCAAGCCCCTGATTTAATGCCAACAAGGCTTTTTCAGCTTGATCAGTGACATTAGGCTCATCGTACAATAACCCCAGAGCCTGAAAAAATGCATCAACATTACTCAAAACAGCATCCCCAGGTGTCAGGGAAAAAGCCCAATCCTGAGGAACGCCGCGCAGGAGAGAGATGACAATTTGAACCTGCTGTGCTGCGTTCCCTGAGGACTTAGATTTCAAGGCAAAAAACAACTTACAGTTATTTTTGAAATTCAGAAATTTAGCTCGATCCCCTAAAAACAAATCTGGCATGGGAATCCTAGGTTCCACAACAGGCAACCCTGCAAGATAGGTAGTAATACTCCGAACTTCAGTGGCAAGCTGATCCACACGGCCAGACAACTGTGCAAACTCCATTGAGAGAAAAAAAAATCCTCCTCAGCACCCAGAGATACAGAGGGAAAAAAAAATGCAACAATAGAAAAAAAAATCTCTGACAACTCTGACAACTTTTTTCTTTCCACAATATTTTTCCCTTCTGTGAGTACCATATAATATTCAGTTTGGGCCGGTGATACTGTTATGATTTGGTAGGTGAGGAGAGCAGGCAAAAAAGGAAATACACCAGAGAGGTTGGAATCTATGGGATTGCAGTACCCTGACTAACCACCACAAATAAAGGCAGCCGTGGAGCGTTCCTACGTTGGTCCTAGACGCCTCGTCACAGCCTGAGAGGTTATCTATACCTAAAGATAGAAAGAGGAAAGCTATCTGCCCTGGAGCAGATCCCCAAAGAACATAGAAAGCCCCCAAACATGTAATGGCGGTTAGACAAGAGGAAATACTGACACAGACAGAAAATAGTATGAGCAAACGTTGGGGCCCAAACTTCCTAAATAGAAAAGGATAGGAAGGACACTTACTGCAATCCCAAAAAACCCTGAAAAGTACCAACTCTACTAATTACAAAAACACCTGAGATCACACAACCTCTACGACCTAAATTAGTTCTCTGGTGTAACAAAAACTAAACAGCAGCCACTGAAAAAACTGGAAAAGGCAAATGAACAAACAACAGTGGCTGAACTAAACTGAGAGGAGCACAAGCCCCCGAAGGGGACCCGGCAGACCCCCACAGAAGTGCAGGACAAAATGCAAAAAGCAAGCACAAAAAACAAAAGAAGAAAATGTCTTATCTGTTAGCAGACGATGCAGGCACGAAACAGCAAGCTACAAAGTGAACAGGAATCAAAGATGAGACCAGAACAATTGATCACCGGCAACCCTGATGGGAGGGAACCTCCCTTATATAAGACCAGTCAGTAACACCTGATCGCCAATCTTCACAATCTTCATTGGATAGTTCAGTACTGTTTGTAACCACCAGAGGGAGCTTCTGCTCAGAATTCATTTCTAGCACATTCACAACACTACACTTTAATATCAGCTAATGTGGCCTATCAAGTGTCAAGTGTAGTGTTTGCTGAACTTTATTAACTTTTCCCTGTGTTTCAACCTAAAACCAAAGATTGTGATTCAGACAAAAAACTATGTACAATGGATAGTATCACTCACAAATTTATTTTAGCTATTACAATGCACGAAACTAGAATACAATAGCTAAGGCAAAAAAAAAAAATGAGTGATACTAATCTGTCTGTTCCTGCAGGCCGCAAACCAGCCAAAAGTCTCCTTTATGTACTTCTATAGTGTTTGCAACCAATGTATTGGATACGGATGGAAGCGCGTCACACTAATAGATTTGAGTTTTTTTAAATAGAATGGAACAGCACCAATTAGCCAAAAATGTAAAAGATGAGGCAGTGACACATGCTCAGCAGACTCCAACCAGCAGTGGTTGAAGAACTAACTTGAGCGTGATCTGCACTCAAAAAAAGAGACCTCCCAGACAGCCGTGAACACTGCAGACAACTGTTCACTAACTCTGAAAGGCTCCTTTATGTACTTCTATAGTGTGTGCAACCAATGTATTGGATACGGATGGAAGCGCGTCACACTAATAGATTTGAGTTTTTTGAAATAGAATACAGCAGCACCAATTAGCCAAAAATTAAAAGGATGAGGCAGTGACACATGCTTAGCTGACTCCAACCAGCAGAGGTTGAAGAACTAACTTGAGCTTGATCTGCACTTACAAAAAGAGACCTCCCAGACAGCCGTGAACACTGCACACAACTGTTCACTAGCTTTGAAAGGCTCCTTTATGTACTTCTATAGTGTTTGCAACCAATGTATTGGATACGGATGGAAGCGCGGCACACTAATAGATTTGAGTTTTTTTAAATAGAATGGAGCAGCACCAATTAGCCAAAAATTAAAAGGATGAGGCAGTGACACACGCTTAGCTGACTCCAACCAGCAGTGGTTGAAGAACTAACTTGAGCGTGATCTGCACTCACAAAAAGTGACCTCCCAGACAGCCGTGAAAACTGCACACAACTGTTCACCAGCTCTGAATGGCTCCGCTCTGTACTTCTATTAGTGTTTGCAACCAATGTATTGTATACGGATGGAAGCGCGTCACACTAATAGATGACTGTTAATTTAAATTGAATGGAGCAGCACCAATTCCACAAAAGAAAAAAAAAATGAGGCAGTGAGTGACACATGCAGATGACTACAAACTGCGGTGGATGCAGACCAAACTGCAGCGTCACCTGCACTCACACACAGACCTTGCACAGAGCTGTGAAAACAGCATTGCAAGGCAAAAGGAAGATTTACACAGCGGTTTGTCAAATAGCCTGCCTACAGAACAATTCACAAAAACTCAATCTCTAACTGTCCCTCAGAGTCAGAAGAGCAGCGTTCTGTCCCTAACTGAATTCACAGCACAGTGAAGCCAAAATGGCTGCGGCACCTTTTATAGTGCATTCTGACATCATTTCAGCAGCCAATCACAGCCATGCCATTAGTTAACATGACCGCAGCATTACAGGATGTGCCAACACTTCTTAGGATTCATCATTGGATGAATAAAATCATACTGCCTCTCAAAGAATTATGGGAACTTCCGATTCCGGTGTAACGATATAGCAAAAGTATCGGAACTCAGTATCGGAATTCCGATACTGCGACTATCGGCCGATACCCGATACTTGCGGTATCGGAATGCTCAACACTAACAGCAACCCTTTCTTCACAAAGAACCATTTTCGCTGTCTCCACAGATAAAGTAGTTGAGGGTCAGCATCGCTTCTGAGAATAGTACTGGGAGGTTTTACCGTGATTAGGAATTCCCAAATTTCTGCAATCACTGTACTGTCAGTGTGTACTTGTATCCATCTAGTTTCCTGTAGCAGAGAGTCTGGACAGGATTACTGAGACTGAAATATATACAAACATTTAAAATTACCCCAACACTGTATACAGCTGTACGCTTCTGATAAAGTACACTTTGTCAACTTTTAATATTCTGGTGTAAACCATACTGAGCCTGTGAGAGTCTTTGTCAAACTCTGGAAATATATATGGATATTTAAAATTACCTCGTGTAATCCATACTGAGCCTGACAGCATCAGTGTCTGCCTCCTGAAAAATATACGGAAATTTCCAATAATTTAACTATACTATATATATATGGTATCTGGTGATACAGCACCCTTTTCGACAGAAAGTCCTCCTCCAGCCACCACTCTAAGTGCATGATTGACACCTCGAACATTGGCCCACATGTGTGATTATTTCTTGCAGATCTGCTTTATATATTCTGGTGTAATCCATACTGAGCCTGTGAGAGTCTTTTTCTGACTCTGGAAATATATACGGATTTTTCAAATTACCCCAACGCTGTACATTTCTGATACATTTCCCTTTTTCAACTTTTTATATTCTTGTGTAATCCATACTGAGCCTGAGAGCATCAGTGTCTGCCTCCTGAAATATATATGGAGATTTCCAATAATTTAACTATGCTTTTTATACCTGGTATCTGTTGAAACAGTACCCCTTTTTCATCTTTTTATATTATTGTGTAATCCATACTGAGCCCCGATGAACGTCTGTCTGTTACTCCGGAAATATATCCAGACATTTAAAAATTAACACAATATTTTATACAGCTCTACGCTTGTAATACATTACCCTTTTTCAACTTTGTATATTCTGGTGTAATCCATACAGAGCCTGTGAGCGTCTGTCTGTTACTCCGGAAATAAATAAGGAGATTTACAATTACCCCTAGACTGTATACAGCTGTACGCTTGGGATACAGTACCCTTTTTTGCAGAAAGTCGTCCTCCCCCAACTGTTTTTGCATCATTGACACCTGGAAACTTGGCCCACATGTGTGCTTTTTTCGTGAGGAACTTTTTATATTCTGGTGTAATCCATACTGAGCCTGTGAGCGTCATATTCTGACTCCAGAAATATATACTCAGATTTAAAATATTTTCACTATACTATATATACCTTGTATCTGGTGAAACAGTACCCTTTTTCAGCTTTTTATATTCTGGTGTAATCCATCTTGAGCCTGTGAGCGTCATAGTCTGACTCCTGAAATATATACGGGGATTTCGAATATTTTCTCTATACTATATATAACTTTTGTCTGGTGATACAGTACCCCTTTCTCATCTTTTTATTTTATTGTGTAATCCATACTGAGCCTGAGAGAGTCTTTGCCTCCTGAAATATATACGGAGATTTTGAATATTTTCACTATACTACCTTGTATCCGGTGATACAGTACCCCTTTTTCTTCTTATTATATTCTTGTGTAATCCAGACTGAGACTGAGAGCATCAGTGGCTGCCTCCTGAAATATATGGAGATTTAGAATATTTTCACTATGCTACCTTATTTCTGGTGATACATTACCCCTTTTTTGGCCTCCTCTTCCTCAGACTTCTCCAATTACTCCATTTGCAGCTGCTTTACCTCCATTATACACCTCAACATATGCCATTTTTGCCACCTACCTATCTGGGCTAACCCTGTTTACATTATTGTGTAGCACATAGTGAGCCTGAGAGCATCACTGTCTGCCTCCTGATATATATACAGAGATTTAGAATGTTTTGACTAGACTATATATACCTTGTATCTGCTGATACAGTACCCTTTTTATTATTACATTCTTGTGTAATCCAGACTGAGCCTGTGAGCTTTAGATTCTGCCTCCTGAAATATATACGGAGATTTACAATATTTTCACTATACTACCTTGTATCTGGTGATACAGTAGCCCTTTTTCATCTTTTTAGATTATTGTGTAGTCCATACTGAGTCTGAGAGCGTCAGTGTCTGCCTCCTGAAATATATAAGGAGATTGAGAATATTTTCCCCATACTATGTATATACATGGTACCTGCTGACACAGTAACCCATTTTCTTCTTATTATATTCTTGTGTAATCCAGACTGAGCCTGTGACCGTCAGAGTCTGCCTCCTGAAGTATATCCAGAGATTTAGAATGTTTGGACTAGACTATATATACCTGGTATCTGCTGATACAGTAAACCTTTTTATTATTATATTCTTGTGTAATCCAGACAGAGCCTGTGAGCGTCAGACTCTGCATCCTGAAAAATATACGGATATTAATTATATTTTCACTATACTATATATACCTTGTATCTGGTGATACAGTACCCCTTTTTTATCTTGTTATATTATTGTGTAATCCAGACTGAGCTTGAGAGCGTCAGTGTCTGCCTCCTGAAATATATACGGACATTTAGAATATTTTCACTATACAGGAGCTTACTTGCCCTGAAAATAGTGTGCTATCATAAAGAGTCTTCTGGCTGAAGAGGGCCTGGAAGGCTCCATTTACTGGGAGTAGGTAAAATGCTTTTAAAGCTGGAGCATCAGGAACAGATTTTGTCTTACATTGCCAAAACAGTATTCATCTACAGAGGTTGGACAAAATAATGTAAACACCTGGAAACATCAATAAAAGTTAGTTTAATATTGTGTAAATCCACCTTTTGCGGCGATTACAGCCTCAATTCTCTGAGGTATGGATTCATACAAGGTGTGAATTGTTTCCAAAGGAATTTTAGCCCATTCTTCAGTTAAAACACCCTCCAGTTCTTTGAGCAAGGATGGCGGCAGAAATCAACATCTTACTTGAATCTCTATAATCGAACATAAATGCTCTTTAATGTTGAGGTCTGGGGATTGTGGGGGCCAGATGAGATGCTCAACTTCATTAGAATGTTCCTCGTGGCATGATTTAACGATTGTAGCTGTATGAATTAGTGCATTATCAACCTGAAAGATGGCGTTCCCCTCCTGGAACAGTGCTTGAATCATAGAATGCACTTTGTTGGCCAAAATGCCTAAATAATCGTGGCTATTAATTCTTCCATGAAGGGATATCATTGGCCTGGCGTATCTCCATGAAATAGCACCCCAGATCCTCACTGAACCTCCGCCATCTTTTACTTTTTGGAGAAGGCAGTCTGGATGGAATGTTTCTTTTGGCTGTCTACAAGAGTCCACTGGTCAAGGGAACAATTTTGGAGGTTTCTACACCACTCTAAACGCTTGGTAACATTTGTCATTGCGAGCAGCGGTTTTCGAATTGCAGCTTTTCCATGAAATCCAGATTTGTTCAGCTCCCAACGAAGCGTTTTCGTGGAAAATGGGTTCTGTAGATGTTCATTGAGCTCAGCAGTGATTTTCTGATCCGTGGTCTTGTGATCCTCTCTCACGATTCGCTATGCAGTTCTACGGTCTCTCTCAGTCAACTTCGACTTTCGGCCGGACCTGTGCTTTACTGCGAACGTTTTTCCTTCTCTTTCTTTTCCAAAATTTTTATTAAGTATTTATGAAACAATAAGGGGGGGAGAAGGAGAAAAGGGAAGGGGAAATACAACAAGGAAAGAAGGGACCAAGAGGACCCTGTGTCCCAATTTACAGGAAAATAACATATTAATCTATACAGGCATTACACATTTATATGACTACAAAGGCAATATTATAAATAGTATTAGTAACCATTAATCAAGAAAGACAAAATAATATGGCTTATCTGAATATACTTTTAAGGGAATAAAGCTATCCAGCTGGACCATTTTCGAGAAAATTTGTCTAGGTTGTTATGTATCAGAGCTAGTTTCTGCTCGAAGGCTTTATGGAGGGTCATTCTGTCAATTACATCTTGGATAACGGGAGGGTCAGGCCTCTTCCAATGGAAGGCAATTAGTTGCCTATCTACTTGAAGAACATGTACCACTAAGGGAATAGAGTAATGAGCAATGCCCTCCGAGTCTAAGGATAACAGAGCTAGTTGCAGAGATAGAGTAATGAATTTTGTGAGTAATGAATTAATTAGAGACGCATTATTATTCCAAAGAGGCCTAATATGGGGACAGTACCAGAGTATATGAAGCAAACTGCCATATTGGCCACAACCTCTCCAGCAGGACGAGGAGTGATCGAAATTAATCAGAGAGAGTCAGGCTGGAGTGTAATACCAACGCGTTAGTATTTAATAGTGATTTTCTTGGAGAGACAGAGATAGACGCGGAGTAAGAAACAAAACAAGCCTGTTCCCATTCTTGCGGACTTGGGGATATATGTAACTTTTTATCCCATTTCCAAAAGTTATAGGCCTTGATGAATATATGACTTTTATTGAGCCACATATAAATGTAAGAGGTGCTCCAAAAAATTTTATGATTAACATGGGTAATAAGGTTGGCAGCAGGCTCAGATAGGCTTGGTTTAGAGGCAAGAAATAGCATAATCAAATCCTTCAATATGAGATATTGGAGGAATGAAGAAGAGGAGACTTTAAATTTATCTTTGATTTGGGAGAAAGGGACAAGACTAGATTCACTGACCAAATCCTTGATTTTTTTAACGTCATGTTCAGCCAAAATGGGATCGATGGCTGTATGGTATAGGGAGCAGATTAAGTGGAGAGGGAGATTTTTAAGGAAGGTTAATTTATTAGTACCTCTTTTCTGTTTAGCAAATGTTTTCCAAGCAGCCAGAGTAGCGTCAAATATGGGATGAGAAGAATGTGGGGATTTTCACTTTTCAATGGGTGACTGTTCAGTATCATCCCGCTGAGAATCCTTAGAATCTTCCTCTCCTGCGTATTCATATGCCTAAAGTATACTCTCATGTATATTTTCCTCTTCTATGAAATGTACCTTTCTATTCTTTATCAGTTGCTTTTTTTCCTTCTCTTTCAAATGCAGTCATTACTTTGGAGACAGTACCTCTGACACGCCAAGCATTCGGGCACTTTTGGTTACACTAGCGTCGGCCATCTGAGCACCAACAATTTGGCCTCTTTGAAAATCCGATTTTCTGCCATTGGTATCAGTTTCTCATCAATGTTCTTACAATTATGCAAAACAAACAGTTAATTTACATACATATATGACATAACACAAATAATAAATTACAAAACATTACCATATGTCACGGTTAGCATGTTTATAACATGTTCAAAGATGATGATGCCAAAACGTTTCCATTATTTTGTATATCGCCTCCTCTTCTGAAGTTTCCAAAAATGCAAGGACTGAGTCGTCAGTGCTGGCTCCTGGTCAGGAACAACCCCTTTCCTTGTGTGCTTCACCCCCACCAAAAGTGAAGGATGCTGCAGCCAACAATTCAGATTACTCCATGGAGCTCTTTTCACATACCATGCCTGGTTTATCAAGTCAAATCCTGAATTCCCCAGTCCAACATGATTCAGAGATGGAGTGCACATCATGATGCACAGCCACTGCTAGATGATTCTGCTGGTACATTCAACCAGAGCACTACATTTCCCTTGCAGTTTATTGAGCCAGAATCTGACTCTGATGAAACTCAGGTGCCCCAGATTTCATTGAAGAGGAGGTGATGGATTACCCAGTTGTTGACCCGGATTGGCATCCATTTGGGGAAGAGGGTGCCGCTGGCAATAGCTCAGAAGAGAAGAAGGATCCGCAGCAGGCATGGACATCGCGGCAGCGGTTATCTGGCAGGCCCGTAGCAGTCCAAAAGAGTGTTAAAAAACAAAAGGAGAGTTTCAGGACAGCTTGGCCAGACGGTCAAATCTGCACAGTGTGCAAGCCCTGAAAATTGATACCATAGTAGGAAGAGTCCAGTATGGCACTTTTTGGACCGAAATCCTACTAATGAGGCAAAGGTTATTTGTAAACAGTGTGGAAGGACCTTTAGCCGAGGGAAAAATATCAGAAATTTGAATACCAGTTGCATGCTTAGACATTTCATTGATCAAAAAAAAGGGGAGATGCTCACTAAATGTAGAGGTGCTCAGGAGAAAAAGATATCAACTAGTAGTCATGTACTCCGGCACACAAAAGATCATTAGATGCAAAAATGGATGCAAATAATAAAGTCTTTATTTGATATAATAATGGCTCATTCCAAAATTGCGCAAGATATACTCATGAATACAGGTACATTATCCAGGTAAAAAAATTCCATAATTTCCAGGTACAAAATTTCAACGTTTCGGCATAATAAGCCTTTGTCAAGAGGTACCTATTGCTTATGTAACACGGGTGTACGAGAGGACAGCGTCCAGCAATTTGTGCTGTGGCAGTGAGCTTTATTATTTGCATCCATTTTTGCATCTAATGATCATTTGTGTGCCGGAGTATATGACTACTAGACATTTCATTGAACATGCACTTGCAAGCGTGGACGGAATACAAAACCTACAAATCCTCCCCAAGGGCCGGCATCAGCACCTGGCCCTTTATGGGGCAAGTGCCGGTTCCCTGAGCAGGTGAGGGGGCCGACTCATGGGCGACGGCACTGGCACAGGGCCCCTCATAGTACAAAAATTAGTTTCTGATGGTGGGATGGGCCCACTCGCCGTCAGACACACCAGCGTACTATGAGGGGCCCTGTGCCAGTGCCGTCGCCCACGAGTCGGCACCCCTGCTTGGTAAGGGCCCCAGCACTTGCAATACTTAATTCTCCATGCTCCACCGCTGTAACGTCTTCTGCATTTCCTGACAGTAACTGTTAGGGTCTGCGGAACGCACCTAGTAGATATAGTAGAGAGGTGCGTTCACAGCCCGGGGTCCACCGTGCAGGCGAAGCCCGCTGCTAGTAAGATGGCGAAAGTACCAAACTCTGTTATCCCACAGAGTCGCAAAAACAAACGCTGTAGCGCGCTGTGGCAGTAAGTGTGAACTCTTTTAATCCCCAGAGCCGCTACCGGGAATGCCACAGCGCTATATGGCTATAAGTGCGAACTCACTTAGCTTCAGTGAGCCGCAATGTAAAACGCTAGGGCGCTGAACCAGCGTTATAAAGCGAACCCTGTTGCGTCCCAGAGCCGCTGAGAAAAAGACTGCGTCCTGTTAGACTCACAGGGATACACAAATAACTGCTGTGCGGATAGCAGTCCGTGATCATGCAGACAGCAATGCAATCAAGCAATCTCCTCACCGGAGAAGCAGGTATTCTAGTGGCTTATTTCAGCCAAGCCCTAACCACGTGCACCCAAATCTCCTCACCGGTGGTGCCAGTATCCTAGGGGCTTATTTCAGCCGAGGCCAAACCACATGCGTACATGATCACACTGGCGCAAAGCACATAATGAAATTGATACTAGCGCATGGCGGTCCAGCCATGCCACCCTTTTATAGTAACAGCTACAGGACCTGCCAGAACTAAGGACCAATGAGAAACTGTTCCAAAACACATGTAGTTTCAGGACCTTCCTGTCGGACCAATAGGAGCTGCTGCAGTACCTGAACATGTGACTGATCTCCAATGAGAGATCTTACCCTGGGCATGCTCTGAAGGGGAAATGCAGGACTTCGTCCCAAAGACTTCTGCTCCAGCACTGGCTATAATAGAAGATCCAGGAGGGGCAGCAGCAAGTTTAGCTTGCAAATGTTTAGCTTGCAAAAAAGAAGACTGAGAGGAGACTTAATAGCTGTCTACAAATATCTCAAGGGCTGTCACATTGTAGAAGGATCATCTTTATTCTCATTTGCACAAGGAAAGACTAGAAGCAATGGGATGAAACTGAATGGGAGTAGACACAGATTAGATATTAGAAAAAACTTCTTGACAGTTAGGGTGATCAAGGAGTGGAACAGGCTGCCACGAGAGGTGGTAAGTTCTCCTTCAATGGAAGTCTTCAAACAGAGGCTGGACAGACATCTGTCTGGAATGATTTAGAGAATCCTGCTTTGAGCAGGGGGTTGGACCAGATGACCCAGGAGGTCCCTTCCAACTCTACTATTCTATGATTCTATGATTCTAAGTCTCTGCACAGTATTGGAATGGGCAAGACGCTGGGACCGACTTCTCTGCTGAGCAGGTTCCACTGCGGACGGAGATGGATGGGGGACTACAGCGGGACTGGTTTGAGACTCCCCTTGTGCAGCGGCGGGAACTCGAACCCTAACATTACCCCCCTCCTAGGGTCCCCCTTCTTTGGGTCTCGCTGCGCTCAAAGGCAGCGATGAGCTGTGGAGCGTGAACATGCTCAGCAGGCTCCCAGGACCTATCCTCAGGCCCATAACCCCTCCAATCCACCAAATAAAATTTTTTGCCTCGTACCACCATGCACCCAACAATGGCGTTCACCTCATGATCGTCGATAGATGAACCCGGCGTCCCGGCAGATGACTCGGATAACCGGAAAATGGCCACGGGTTTCAGGAGGGACACGTGAAAGGTGTCAGTGATACTAAGGCGAGGCGAAAGGGCTAGGCGGTAAACCACCGGGTTCACCTGCTCAAGAACTTTAACCCCTTAATGTCCATTGACGTGCACAGTCCGTCATGGCAAGGTGTCAGATTTGGCACCTTGACGGACTGTGCACGTCATCCCTTTGAACTACCACTGCGTGTAAACACACAGTGGTAGTTCAGTGCCGACAGCTGTCTATGACAGCTGACAGGCACAGCAAGCGGAGCGGGGACCTTTGCTGTTGGTCCCCGCACCCACAGGTCTGTGATTGGTCAGTCAATCTGACTGACCAAACACAGCAGCGATCATGCAGGAGATGCTGAAATTTCAGCATCTCCAGCGCGATCAGTGCAGGAGCCGGCGCGGCATTGGCCGAGCTTCCTGCACTGACAGCCAGGGGCGGCGCCCCCGCCGCCCCTGGCTGTTAACCCCCTGACTGCTTCGATCGAGCGCGATCGCAGCGCTCAGGGGGGAGGCAGAGGGTCGGGAGCTCCCTCTGCCTCAGATCGACGCCCTGCAATGTATTTGCAGGGCCTGATCTCTGCCTTGATGACCCTGGGGTTGTCATGACAACCTCCAGGTCATCTAGCTACGGAAAGCTGCTGTGATCATGGTCACAGCAGCTTTCACCATAGGTACAACGCATTGCAATGCTGGAGCATTGCAATGCATTGTAACTGCAATAAAAAGTAAAAAAGTGAAAGTCCCATAAAGGGACAAGTTAAAAAAAATCATTTTTTTAAAAAAATTGTAAAAAAAATATTAAAAAATATTTTTAAAAAAATCCCCTAAAAAATACACATTTTTATGTAATAAAAAAAAACAAAAAACAAAAAAATACATATGTTTGTTATCGCCATGTCCGTAAAAATCCCATCTATAAAAGCGTAACCCTAGTTAACCCCTTCAGTGAAAGCCGTAACAAAAAAAAAGTAGTAAATTATAAAAAGTGCAATAACACGCAATCAAAAAGGCAGATATAAATAATCATGGTACCGCTGAAAACGTCATCTTGTCCCGCAAAAAACAAGCTGCCACACAGCATCATCAGCGAAAAAATAAAAAGTTATAGCTCGCGGAATAAACTGATGCAAAAATAATTATTTTTTCTATAAAATTTTTTATTGTGTAAAAAACGCCAAAACATAAAAAAATATATAAATGAGGTATCGCTGTGGTCGTACTGACCAGAAGAATAAAGCTGCTTTATCAATCTTATCACACGCGGAGAGAAAAAAAAAAAGAAACAATTCCTGAATTGCAGGTTTTTGATATAGGAAAGATGTATATCTTCGTACCGTGTTAGCCAGTAGATAGAAAAATACTTAGACTTGAGAGTCCTCAGTGGTTGATACCACTGAGGACTCTCAAGTCTAAATATTTTGCTGGTTTTTGTTCATTCTGCTTCCACAAAATTCGGAATAGGAAGCGATCAAAAAACGTTATGTGCCCGAAAATGGTACCAATAAAAATGTCAGCTCGTCCCGCAAAAAATAAGATCACAGATAACTGTCAGCCGAAATATGGAAAAATTATAGCTCTCAAAATACGGCAATGCAAAAATTTCTTACAAAAAATTATTCCAAAAAAAAGCGTCTTTTAGAGTGTGACAGAAGCTAAACATGAAAAAAGGGTGTAAATCTGGTATCGCTGTAATCGCACCGATACGAGGAGTAAAGTCGCCTAATCACTAATACCGCACGAGGAACAGCGTAAAAAAGAAAACCAATTCTTCACCTTTTGTGGATTTGTTCATTCTGCCTCCCAAAGATCGCAGTAAAGCGATCACAGTTGTTCCCCCCCCACATATGGGGTATCAGCGTTCTCAGGACAAAATGCACTTCAACTTTTGGGGTCCTATTTCTCCTGTTACCCTTATAAAAATAAAAATTTGGGGGCAAAAAGGTCATTTTTGTGGAAAAAAATATGATTTTTTTATTTTCACGGCTCTACGTTATAAACTTCTGTGAAGCCCTTGGGGGTTCAAAGTGCTGACCACACATCTAGATAAGTTCCATGGGGGGTCTAGTTTGCAAAATGGGGTCATTTGTCGGGGTTTCTACTGTTTAGGCACATCAGGGGCTCTCCAAGCGCGACATGACACCCGCAGACCATTCCATCAAAGTCTGCATTTAAAAACGGTGCTCCTTCCCTTACGAGCTCTGCCATGCGTCAAAATAGTGGTTCCCCCCCACATATGGGGTATCAACGTACTCAGGACAAATTGCACAATAGCTTTTGGGGTCCTATTTCTCCTGTTACCCTTATAAAAATAAAAATTTGGGTCCAAAAATTATTTTTGTGGAAAAAAATATGATTTTTTTATTTTCACGGCTTTACGTTATAAACTTCTGTGAAGCACTTGGGGATCAAAGTGCTCAACACACATCTAGATAAGTTCCTTGGGGGTCTAGTTTACAAAATGGAGTCACTTGTGGGGGGTTTCTACTGTTTAGGCACATCAGGGGCTCTCCAAACGTGACATGACACCCGCAGACCATTCCATCAAAGTCTGCATTTGAAAAAGGCGCTCCTTCCCTTCCGAGCTCTGCCATGCGTCAAAATAGTGGTCTACCCCCACTATTTAAACTGTTTAGGCACACAGGGACTCTCCAAATGCGACATGGCGTCCAATCTCAATTCTAGCCAAAAAAGTCAAATGGCGCTGCTTCCCTTCTGAGCTCTGCCATGCGCCCAAATAGTGGTTTACCCCCACACATGGGGTACCGATTTACTCAGGAGAAATTGTACAACAAGTATTGTGGTTAATTTTCTACTGATACCCTTGACAAAATTTAAAAAAATTGTGTCGAAAGAAAAATTTTGGGAAAAAAAGTTAAATGTTCATTTTTTCCTTCCACATTGCTTCAATTCTTGTGAAGTACCTAAAGGGTTAATAAACTTCTTGAATGTGGCTTTGAACACCTTGAGGGGTGCAGTTTTTAGAATGGTGTCACGTTTGGGTATTTTTTGTCATATAGACCCTTCAAATTCACTTCAAATGTGAGGTGGCCCCTAAAAAAAATGGTTTTGTAAATTTTGTTGGAAAAATGAGAAATTGCTGGTCAACTTTTAACACTTATAACTTCCTAACAAAAAAAAATTCTGGTTCCAAAATTGTGCTGATGTAAAGTAGCCATGTGGGAAATGTTATTTATTAACTATTTTTTGTGACATATCTCTCTGATTTAATGGCATAAAAATTAAAAGTTTGAAAATTGCAAAATTTTCAAAATTTTTGCCATATTTCCTTTTTTTTCATAAATAAACACAAGTTATATTGAAGAAATTTTACCACTATCATGAAGTACAATATGTCTTGAGAAAACAATCTCAGAATCGCCAAGTTACGTTGAAGCGTTCCAGAGTTATAAGCACATAAAGTGACAGTGGTCAGAATTGTAAAAATTGGCCTGGTCTTTAACCTATAAAATGGCTTGGTCGTTAAGGGGTTAAAAAGGCCCAAAAAGTGAGGTGCCAACTTGGTGGACTCTACACATAGCCTGATGTTTCATGCAGAAAGCCACACTAGGTCACCCGGAGCAAATGTAGGAGTGGGGCGCCGATGGGCATCGGCCGAAGACCTCATCCTCTCTTTGGAGGCCAGAATGGCATCCTGGGTGCGCTCCCAAATGTCCCGTGCCTCCACAGCCCAGTCTGCCACCCTGGAATCGGCGGAAGACATGGGCATGGGCACTGGTAGTCGCAGATGCTGACCGTAGTTCAGGAGGAATGCCCAGTCATCCTGCCTGGCAGAGACAAAATGTCGCAAGTATGTGACCAAGGTCTGGTTGGCCCTCTCTACCAACCCATTCGTCTCAGGATGGTATGCAGAGGAGAGATTCAACTCAATGCTGAGTAAACGACACAGCTCTCTCCAGAACCGAGGCACAAACTGGGGACCTCGATCACTGACAATTTTGTCTGGCATACCGTGTAGGCGGAAAATATGCCTGATGAATAATAATGCCAAGGCCCATGCAGACGGTAACCATGGTAATGGCATCAAGTGCACCATTTTGGAGAAGTGGTCGGATATCACCCAGATGATGGTGCAGCCCCGAGACTTGGGTAAGCTCACCACAAAATCCATCCCAACCATCTCCCAGGGCCTGTCTGCCACCGGTAAAGGGAAAAGTAACCCAGCTGGCCGTTGTCGAGGAGACTTATTCTTGGCGCAAGAGACACACACCTGAACGTATTCCCTGATGTCACGGACCATATGTGGCCACCAGTATGTCCTCGCCAGCAACTCAGATGTCCTCTTTGCCCCAAAATGCCACCCACCCTGGACGAGTGTACCCAAGAGAGTACCTCCGGTCGCAAATTGATGGGCACAAAAGTCTTGCCCGGAGGCACAGACTCAAGCAAAACAGGGGCCACAGTTCTTAGGCTCTCTGTGGGGACAATCAGCTGAGGCTCCTCCTCCACCTCCTCAGAGGACACCACGGAGCGAGAGAGAATCGGCACGAATGTTCTTCTCCCCTGAGAGAAAATGGAGGGTGAAACGGAACTGGGAGAAGAACAGGGACCATCTGGCCTGACGGGAATTTAGTCGCTGGGCGGTCTGTAAATAGACCAAATTTTTGTGGTAAGTGAACACTTGAAAGGGAAAGCGAGCCCCTTCCAGGAGATGTCTCCACTCGGAAAAGGCCAACTTCATGGCTAGCAACTCCCTATCCCCAATGGAATAATTCCTCTCCGCTGGTGTGAAGGTCTTGGAGAAGAAGAAGCAAGGATGTTTACGACCTTGAGCATCCTTTTGAAAAAGGACTGATCCAGCACCAACGGACGATGCATCTACCTCCAATATAAAACGCTTATCAACCTCGGGACAATGTAGTATAGGAGCGCTAGCAAAATGGGACTTGATTGAAGTAAAGGCCTTGGAGACCTCCTCTGACCATAATTTGGGATTGGCTCCCTTCTTGGTGAGAGCTACCAAGGGAGCAACCAAAGTAGAGAAGTGGGGAATGAATAGGCGACAGTAATTAATGAACCCCATAAAGCGCTGCACCGCTTTAAGAGAGTGGGGTTCTTGCAAATCCATTACAGCCTGTAGTTTGGCAGGATCCATAGTCAATCCATGAGTGGAGATGATATAGCCCAGGAATGGCAGAGACTCCTGCTCAAACACACACTTCTCCTACTTCGCATATAAGGAATTTGCCCGCAAGAGGTCGAAGACCCTGCACACATCTCTCCGGTGGGTGTCCATATCTGGAGAAAAGATGAGAATGTCATTCAGATAAACTACCACAGAGGAGGCAAGCATGTCACGGAAGATGTCATTTACGAAATCTTGGAAGACAGCTGGAGCATTACAGAGCCCGAAGGGCATCACAAGATATTCGTAATGTCCATCTCTGGTATTGAACGCCGTCTTCCATTCATACCCTCACGGCTGCGGATCAGGTTATAGGCACCACGAAGATCCAGCTTAGTAAATACCCTTGCTCCCCGGAGCCTATCAAAGAGCTCAGATATTAGGGGCAAAGGATATTTGTTCTTAACGGTAATGGCGTTAAGACCCTTATAGTCTATACACGGTCGTAATTCTCCATTCTTCTTCTGCACAAAGAAAAATCCTGCCCCTGCTGGTTACACTGACTTCCTAATAAACCCTCTTGCCAGATTTTCCTGGATGTATTGTGACATGGCCTCCGTCTCAGGAAGAGAGAGATGATACACTCTTCCCCGAAGGGGCTCCATTCCAGGCAAGAGGTCTATAGGACAGTCATAGGGGCGATGAGGCAGAAGAGTCTACGCTGCTGTTGTGAATGGGCTTGAAATGAGTTCTGAGCAGAGACTCTCTCTGGTGGTTACAAGCGGTACTGGACTGTCCAGTGAAGATTGTGAGGATTGGGAATCAGGTGTTACTGACTGGTCTTATATAAGGGAGTCGCCTTCCCATCAGGGTTGCCGGTGATTAGAGTTGAGCGATACTTTCCGATATCCTAAAGTATCGGAATCGTAATGGTATCGCCGATATCACTAAAATATCGGCGATACCCGATACCGATACCGGAAGTCTCATGTAAGTCTATGGGAACAAAATATCGAAATTAAAAAAAACCCATTCTTGCCTTGTTGGTTAATTGTACATGAAGGAAAACAAGAAAGAGTAATGTAGAATGTATTGGGGGAGGTTGAGGAGACATTAAAGGCATAGATGTTTGACCCAATCCAATGGAATAGCATTATTTATTTTTTTTTAGGAAATACGTTCGGATTGACGAACAAATTGACAATGTTGTTAACCTTTTTTCTATTTTGTCAAATATGTCTGTTTCACAACTTCCATGGTCTTCACCTTTTTAACTTTTCACACACTTTCTCCTTCATAATTTTCAGCAGCATCATCTTTCTCATCAAATTATTCTTCATCTTCACCTTATTAATCTTCTAAAACTTCTTGCTATTCATCTTTTTGTTAACATTACTTATATTGTTCTTATTAAACAGTTATTATTCTTCATATTCTACTTCTTCATCTTCTTCCTATTCATCCTTTTCATCATATTCTTATTTGTGACAGACATTCCTGTACTTGTAATCTGTAAAACTCTGAATTTTCATCCTTCCGTTCTTGCTGTCACGAAAGATTTTAATTACAACAGTATTTGTCCGCGTTCAGTTTAGCCTGCAGCAGCATCAGGCATTTTCCAGGGGCACCACGAGGAGGAACGGACTCACCCCCATACACTGCTTAGTCTTCTTCTGCTTAGAATTTAGAGCATATATTTTGCTCTTCATTTTGGTCTTATACTTAATGTTCTTCTGCTTTTTGATCTTCTGCTTATTGTTCTTCTGTCTCTTGTTCTGTATCTTGTAGTTTGTCTTAACCTTCTTTGTCCTGTTGGTGATGGTACAAAAGCCAATGGAAGTAACGAGGACCAGCTGACTGTGCTGGAACCCGGAGGGTCAGCAGAAGGAAAAGAGCCAATGGCACAACCGAGGACCAGCTGACGTTACTGGGACACGGTTACTAAGCAGGAGGTACCTGTGCTCCAAAGCACTACCAAGGACCAGCAGACGTTGCTGGAACTCAGATACCGACATGGAGGCACCTACGCCAAAGGCACTGCGGAGAACCAGCTGACGGTACTGGAACCCGGATGAGTAGCAGAAGGTACAAGAGCCAATGAAAGTAACGAGGACCAGCTGACTGTGCTGGAACCCGGAGGGTCAGCAGAAGGAAAAGAGCCAATGGCACAACCGAGGACCAGCTGACGTTACTGGGACACGGTTACTAAGCAGGAGGTACCTGTGCTCCAAAGCACTACCAAGGACCAGCAGACGTTGCTGGAACTCGGATACCGACATGGAGGCACCTAGGCCAAAGGCACTGCGGAGAACCAGCTGACGGTACTGGAACCCGGATGAGTAGCAGAAGGTACAAGAGCCAATGAAAGTAACGAGGACCAGCTGACTGTGCTGGAACCCGGAGGGTCAGCAGAAGGAAAAGAGCCAATGGCACAACCGAGGACCAGCTGACGTTACTGGGACACGGTTACTAAGCAGGAGGTACCTGTGCTCCAAAGCACTACCAAGGACCAGCAGACGTTGCTGGAACTCGGATACCGACATGGAGGCACCTACGCCAAAGGCACTGCGGAGAACCAGCTGACGGTACTGGAACCCGGATGGGTAGCAGAAGGTACCCATGGAAATTAAAGTTGAGGCAGCAGGACTGTTTGCTGTTCACACAGCAGGGGAACAGCTGACATTACTGAACCCCAGTAACACAGGAGCAAGTGTAGACTGTGCTAACAGCACTTCCGAGAAACAACTGGCGGTGTTGTAACCCAGGGATGAGAAGAGAACAGGGTGGAGGCAGCAGGACTATTTGCCGTTCACACAGCAGGGGAACAGCTGACATTACTGAACCCCAGTAACACAGGAGCAAGTGTTAACTGTGCTAACAGCACTTCCGAGAAACAACTGGCGGTGTTGTAACCCAGGGATGAGAAGAGAACATGGTGGAGGCAGCAGGACTTTTTGCCGTTCACACAGCAGGGGAACAGCTGACATTACTGAACCCCAGTAACACAGGAGCAAGTGTAGACTGTGCTAACAGCACTTCCGAGAAACAACTGGCGGTGTTGTAACCCAGGGATGAGAAGAGAACATGGTGGAGGCAGCAGGACTTTTTGCCGTTCACACAGCAGGGGAACAGCTGACATTACTGAACCCCAGTAACACAGGAGCAAGTGTAGACTGTGCTAACAGCACTTCCGAGAAACAACTGGCGGTGTTGTAACCCAGGGATGAGAACAGAACATGGTGGAGGCAGCAGGACTTTTTGCCGTTCACACAGCAGGGGAACAGCTGACATTACTGAACCCCAGTAACACGGGAGCAAGTGTTAACTGTGCTAACAGCACTTCCGAGAAACAACTGGCGGTGTTGTAACCCAGGGATGAGAACAGAACATGGTGGAGGCAGCAGGACTTTTTGCCGTTCACACAGCAGGGGAACAGCTGACATTACTGAACCCCAGTAACACGGGAGCAAGTGTTAACTGTGCTAACAGCACTTCCGAGAAACAACTGGCGGTGTTGTAACCCAGGGATGAGAAGAGAACAGGGTGGAGGCAGCAGGACTATTTGCCGTTCACACAGCAGGGGAACAGCTGACATTACTGAACCCCAGTAACACAGGAGCAAGTGTAGACTGTGCTAACAGCACTTCCAAGCAACAACTGGCGGTGTTGGAGCCCAGGGTCAAGGAGGGTGTAGGCATAAAATATTGAGTTATTGCCTTGTTACGTGGCCATTGCAAATGTATGTACTTCAAACAAGAATAAATGAAGTTTTACTACAACAATAAAATGATAAATTTCAATTACAAGAATAGAAAAATATTTATACTTGACAGTCCTCTGTGGTTGATAACGTTTAATGGCTAACTGAAAATATGGTAACAAATTCAAAGCTTTCGAGACTACTCAGGTGTCTTCATCAGGCTAAGAGTAAAGCCAAAAATGAAGAATCACATATTTCTACACACAACAGGACACAGGAATAGCTAAGACAAGTGAGGGAGGGACAAGTGAGGGGAGACCGGCAACAAAAAGGAGAACAAGGATGAATTATCAGCGCCACACAATCACAGATAAATTAATGAATTTAGCTGTGGCAAAAGACTTTTGTATGCCCGGTCATAGCATCATGGATATGGAATTACTGTTATTAAAATATAACTTCAAATATGAGAAACGTACAAAGGTTTCAGAATATAAGCTCATCATGACCTTTGACACTGTTAGTGATGGAATGAATAGATCACATGGATTTATGTCATTCTATATCAATTAAGGAATCTGCGTCTATGCCCTTCCAGGGTCATGAAAACCCCAAAAAATACGCCAATGAGAGGGCAATCAAACTTTCTATCCTTATCTAGGAACTGTTTGAATATTTATGTTCATCCCTGTGAGATAATGACAGTTCTGATACACGTCACTTACTTGTCTTACCTATTGCAATATTCCTGTGTCCTGTTGTGTATAGAAATATGTGATGCTTAATTTTTTTAGTTAGTCTTTCCCTGATGAAGAGACGTGAGTAGCCTTGAAAGCTTGCAATTTGTTTCCATCTTTTCAGTTATCCATAAAAAGGTATGAACCACTGCTGACTCTGAAGTCTAAATATTTTTCTATCTACTGGCTAACACGGTACAAAGATACACATGTTTTCTAATTTCAAGAAGGAAAAATAAAGAAAATACAAATATAAACGCATATATGCACATGCCAAAAATAAATGGAACAACACAACACCCAAAAAATTGGTAACAAAATATAGTGTTGTAAATTTAAGAATAAAAGTACATTTTTTTTTTTATGAATAATGCTTAAGGAACGCAATGTTAAACTATAACATAGTGAAGACAATGGATTTTGTAATAGTCACTCATCATCATCATCGCAAATTTTATGTGACAGTCACAGACAATTTAATTATTTAAGTTCATAAAATCGTAACTTTCTATAGCATGTATGACATGTCCAGCATGGACTCATCAATGTGATTGATGACATAATAATGTACAATAAAAAATAACCATTTAAAAAAACATTAGGCATTGTTTGTCACAATTTAAGTGTGTGCCTGCAAGTGTAGGTGAAACAAAGGCTACGGATAGCAAAGGTATATTCTATGTCTGTATCACACAGTGGACAGCCTCTGATGGGTAATGCCGATGTTATACTGTACGTCAATAAAGTCTGCGGCTGAAATCATGCATTTTTTGCTTGTAGAGTGTTGAAGAGGGTAAAAGAATGTCTGTTTGCGCAAAGCTTTATCCGTCAACACTACCTTCCTACTGTCACGCGTAGGGTAGGGTAGCGTGTGGCAATTAGCTGACTATCAAATGTGAGGTTAGGCTGCGTTATTGCGCACTAGGGACGCCAAAAAAAATACAGCAGTAATAATTTAATGTGTAATACTACACCTATGACAAACCAAAAAATTACGTTCCCTCTTTAACAATGTACAAGACTAACAAGCCTAATGGTTGACGCTGACTTAATTGAGATACAGTATTACATCAACATTGTCCATGAGTAACTATGCACTGTGATACCTATATACCAGTATTAATTTATATCTCTTGTGGTTGTTTCAACAGCACTTGCAGGTATAAGTACCTATTGTCAGTATGCATGATGCACTTTCTAGATGTAATAATTTATTATTGGACATTATTACCATGTTTACATGCTGGCCATTTCATATATGGTGTTTGAAGTTACAGTTGGCATCAGTATGTGTATTTTATAATGTCTGTCATAAATAAAACTCGTGATGATGATGATGAGGATGTAATGATTCGTACATCCATTGAGTGCATTATCTTACAGGTACAGATAAAGTTCCTTTAAAAGCATTAATTCATAAGTCTGAAATGTACTTTTATGCATTAATTTAAAAATGTGAAGAGTAGACTATGTTTTATTTTTTGTTACCATTTCTAATAGACATGTGCAGATATGCGCTGTGATGACAAATTATTATTTGTCCATATTTTTCTTAAAAATTTATCATTCTAGGCCTGCAAAACTTCACAATTTCATGTTTTCAGCATAACAAGCAGGGTGACGGCTCTTCCCTATTTGGAGCATGTTGGTCATGTGTTTTTCTGTCCATGTGTCGGGAACAGGACACTTCTTGCCGTTGACACAGCAGGGGAACAGCTGGCGTTACTGAACCCCACTAACAGTAGAGCTTGTGTTTTGTTCTGTGGACACGACACTTCTGAGCAGCAACTGGCAGTGTTGGAGCCCAGGGAGTAGAGTTCAGGTGGTAGAAAGATGAACATAACAGGAGACATGGATAACGTTGCGAACCAGTTATTTAATCTGAAAACGGACAGACAAATTCTGGCGAGATCCATGCCTTGTTCATTTTCAGAAAAGTAAGCCGGTCTACATTATCGGAGGATAGTCGCATGCGACGGTCTGTTAGTACACCACCTGCAGCACTAAAGACGCGCTCCGATAATACACTGGCAGCAGGGCAAGCCAGCACCTCCAATGCATACTGGCTAAGCTCTGGCCATGTATCCAGCTTAGAGACCCAAAACTTGAATGGGGAAGAGCCATCTGGGAGTACACTGAGAGGCAAAGCCAAGTAGTCTGTCACCATCTGACGGATACGTTGCCTCCCGCTGACTGGAGCCCTCTCGGATGGTGTAGACATTTGTGGCGCTGCCACAAAACTTTGCCACATTTTGAACATACTGGTCTTTCCCTGTGCAGAGGCACTGCGTGTGCTCCCTCTTGTTGCAGAGCTCTCTACACTGCCTCGACGCACAGAGCTGCTTTGTAAAGCAGTAGCAGCAGCAGTGCTCTCGGCAGTAAGGTAGAACATTAGGGATTGCACCAGTGTGTCTTGGTACTCCCGCATTTTACGCTCCCGGTTCAACGGTGTGATGAGGCTTTTGACGTTGTCCCGGTAGCGAGGGTCTAGGAGGGTGTACACCCAATAATCAGACGTCGTGAGAATGTGGGCGATGCGGCGGTCGTTTCTTAGGCACTGCAGCATGAAATCAACCATGTGCTGCAGACTCCCAACTGGCAAAGAAACGCTGTCCTCTGCAAGAGGCGTTATCTCTGCCTGCTCTGCATCACCCCACCCTCGCTCTACATACTGACTAGAGCGTTGTGTACCTCCCTCTGGAGCGATGTCTTCCTCCTCCATTGACTCCTCCTCCTCATCCTCCTCACAAAGTGAGCCCTGCCCAGCCCTTTGTGAGGAACCACGTTGCGCTGACTTTCCAGAAGGTGATGGAATTTGTGACTCCTCATCCTCCACCTCTTCCAAAACCTCATCCCTTATTGCTTGCAGTGTTTTTTGAAGCAGGCAGATAAGGGGGACAGTCAGGCTGACTAGTGCATCATCTGCACTCGCCATCCGCGTTGACTCATCAAACGCACGCAAAACGTGGCACATGTCCTTCATAGTGGCCCACTCATTAATGGTGAAGTGTGGACGGCGCAAATTGCGTGTTGATTGCGCCTGATGCAGCTGATACTCCATAACTGCTGGCTGCTGCTCACACAACCGCTCCAACATATGTAACGTTGAATTCCACCTGGTGGATACGTCACATATGATGCGATGTTCAGGAAGGCGCAATCTGCGTTGCAGAGCTGCAATGCGCGATCTGGCCATGCTGGAACGTCGCAAGTGAGCGCACTCTAGGCGGACCTTGTGCAGCAGTGCATCAAGATCCGGATAGTCCCTCAAAAAACTCTGCACGACCAAGTTGAGCACATGTGCCAGACATGGTATGTGAGTGAGGTTGCCAAGGCCCAGAGCTGCCACCAGATTTCGGCCATTGTCACACACTACCAAACCTGGCTGGAGATTCGCTGGCAAAAACCACACGTCGCTCTCCTGCTTGATGGCATTCCAGACCTCCTGCGCTGTGTGGCTTCGATTCCCCATGGGAATTAATTTCAGAACGGCCTGTTGCCGTTTGGCCACGGCTGTGCTCATATCGGTCGCATCAGGTAAGCGTCCACGGGTCCATGTGGAGGTAGACCGTGACGGCTCCTGCAGCGATGATTCTGAGGAACTGGAGTAGGAGGAGGAGTCAATGTGGACAGACTTGATTCCGGCAATCCTTGGAGTTGGCAGAACACGTACAGCGCCACTCGCAAGATCTGTACCCGGCTCCACAACATTCACCCAATGGGCAGTGAGTGAAAGGTATCGTCCCTGGCCATGGGTACTGGTCCACGCATCGGTGGTCAGGTGGACCTTGCTACTGACGGCGTTTAGTAGCGCATGTTTAATTTTTGCCTCAACATGCTTTTGCAGACCAGGGACGGCTTGCCTGCTGAAATAAAATCGGCTGGGCACATTGTATTGTGGGACTGCTAATGCCATTAATTCACGGAAACTGTCAGTCTCCACCAGCCTGAATGACAGCATTTCAAGGGACAGGAGTTTTGCAATGACAGCATTCAGAGCCTGTGCTCGTGGATGGTTTGCCGAGTATGGCCGTCTTTTATCCCATGCCTGTGCTACCGATGGCTGTTTTGTGGCCTGGGTGTGTGAGGATGACAGGGAACTTGCACCTGTGGGTGGAATAACACTGTGTCTCTGGACAACAGTGACAGAGGTTCTTCCATGGCGATCCTTTGAGGAAGCCTTACCAGCTGTGTGTGAACTGGAGGAAGAGGCTCCAACAGGAGCTGAAGATGTAGGTGCTGCTGTAGGTTGGCCTACATCTCCAGTGTGTCTTTGTAACTCAACAAAGTGCTTTGACCGCACATGTTTCCACATATTTGTTGTATTAAGGTTACTGACACTTTTACCTCTTTTAATTTTTTGATTACACAGCTTGCATTTGACATAGCAAATATCATCTGCAACTGTATCAAAAAAGGACCACGCAGAGCAAGTCCTGGGAGCGCCCGGTTTGGCTGTTGTAAGAGAACTGCTCCGAACGGGTGCCAAACTGGAGGCTACAGGCAAGCGAGTCTGCAGCCTACCTCTCCCTACTGTTTGGACCGTTGGTGCAATCTCTTCCTCAGAGCTGCTCCCACCACCTTCCTGTTCCTCACGCCATGTTGGGTCTTGGACCTCATCATCTCCACCACTACCCTCTTCCAACACCTGCTGTTGTTGGGTGGTCTGGCCAGCACCATGCTCAACAGAAACTGGCAACTGAGTCTCATCATCATCAGATGCGTTCTGCGGTGTGCTGACCATCGGCACTGGCTCACCCGCCTCTTCAGATTCAGAGAGACACAGCTGTTGCGCATCACTGCATACTGCCTCTTCTTCACATTCCAGAATGCTGCTTGGCTGGGCCCCTGTTTCCAAGCCAACAGATTCTGAGAACAGAAGCAGAGACTCAGCTGGCTCCTGTACAGAGCTCTCTGACTGCCTGGGCAATTTGGCAGGCGGTGAAGAGACTGATGGTTGTTCAACAGTGCTGTGGTCCTGAGAGGAGGTGGAAGGTATTGAAGTCGATGCATTGGCTGCCATCCAACCAACAACGGCTTCAATTTGTTCTTCACGCAGCAGGGGGGTACGCTGAGCTCCTACAAAAGTGCGCATAAAGGAACGCTCACGGGGAAAACTGGTGGATGCTGTGTCACTGGGTGCGGCAGCAGCCACAGAATCCCCACGTCCTCTCCCTGCTGCAAATCCACGGCCTCGACCACGACCACGTGCCTTACTCACTGACTTCTTCATCTTGGTAGATTGATAAAGAAAGTCAGAAAAGTTAAGGCCTAAGTGTGGTTATTCCTCACAGACTACAGTGAACCCTGCAGACAACTGTTCAGTATCTGTGAAAGGCCCCTTTGTGTAGTTCTATAGTGTTTGCAACCAATGTATTGTATACGGATGGAAGCGCGTCACACTAATAGATTAGATTTTTTTCCACTAAAATGGAGCAGCACCAATTAGAGAAAAATGTGAAGGATGAGGCAGTGACACACGCTCAGCAGACTACAACCGGCAGTGGTTGAAGTACAAACTGGAGCGTAATCTGCACTCACAAAATGAAAAGCTCACAGACTACAGTGAACACTGAAACACAACTATTCACTATCTGTGAAAAGCTCCTTTGTGTAGTTCTATAGTGTTTGCAACCAATGTATTGTATACGGATGGAAGCGCGTCACACTAATAGATTAGTTTTTTTTCCACTAAAATGGAGCAGCACCAATTAGAGAAAAATGTGAAGGATGAGGCAGTGACACACGCTCAGCAGACTACAACCGGCAGTGGTTGAAGTACAAACTGGAGCGTAATCTGCACTCACAAAATGAAAAGCTCACAGACTACAGTGAACACTGAAACACAACTATTCACTATCTGTGAAAAGCTCCTTTGTGTAGTTCTATAGTGTTTGCAACCAATGTATTGTATACGGATGGAAGCGCGTCACACTAATAGATTAGATTTTTTTCCACTAAAATGGAGCAGCACCAATTAGAGAAAAATGTGAAGGATGAGGCAGTGACACACGCTCAGCAGACTACAACCGGCAGTGGTTGAAGTACAAACTGGAGCGTAATCTGCACTCACAAAATGAAAAGCTCACAGACTACAGTGAACACTGAAACACAACTATTCACTATCTGTGAAAAGCTCCTTTGTGTAGTTCTATAGTGTTTGCAACCAATGTATTGTATACGGATGGAAGCGCGTCACACTAATAGATTAGATTTTTTTCCACTAAAATGGAGCAGCACCAATTAGAGAAAAATGTGAAGGATGAGGCAGTGACACACGCTCAGCAGACTACAACCGGCAGTGGTTGAAGTACAAACTGGAGCGTAATCTGCACTCACAAAATGAAAAGCTCACAGACTACAGTGAACACTGAAACACAACTATTCACTATCTGTGAAAAGCTCCTTTGTGTAGTTCTATAGTGTTTGCAACCAATGTATTGTATACGGATGGAAGCGCGTCACACTAATAGATTAGATTTTTTTCCACTAAAATGGAGCAGCACCAATTAGAGAAAAATGTGAAGGATGAGGCAGTGACACACGCTCAGCAGACTACAACCGGCAGTGGTTGAAGTACAAACTGGAGCGTAATCTGCACTCACAAAATGAAAAGCTCACAGACTACAGTGAACACTGAAACACAACTATTCACTACCTGTGAAAAGCTCCTTTGTGTAGTTCTATAGTGTTTGCAACCAATGTATTGTATACGGATGGAAGCGCGTCACACTAATAGATTAGATTTTTTTCCACTAAAATGGAGCAGCACCAATTAGAGAAAAATGTGAAGGATGAGGCAGTGACACACGCTCAGCAGACTACAACCGGCAGTGGTTGAAGAACTAACTGGAGCGTGATCTGCACTCAAAAAATCAAAACCTCACAGACTGCAGTGAACACTGAAATACAACTATTCACTATCTGTGAAAAGCTCCTTTGTGTAGTTCTATAGTGTTTTGCAACCAATGTATTGTATACGGATGGAAGCGCGTCACACTAATAGATTAGATTTTTTTCCACTAAAATGGAGCAGCACCAATTAGAGAAAAATGTGAAGGATGAGGCAGTGACACACGCTCAGCAGACTACAACCGGCAGTGGTTGAAGAACTAACTGGAGCGTGATCTGCACTCAAAAAATCAAAACCTCACAGACTGCAGTGAACACTGAAACACAACTATTCACTATCTGTGAAAAGCTCCTTTGTGTAGTTCTATAGTGTTTGCAACCAATGTATTGTATACGGATGGAAGCACGTCACACTAATAGATTTGATTTTTTTCTAATATAATGGAGCTGCACCAATTCCACTAAATAAAATAAAAAAAAAAATAAAAAAAGTGACACGTGCAGATGCCTACAAACAGCGGTGGATGCAGAGCAAACTGCAGCGTCACCTGCACTGTCACACACACACCTTGCACAGAGCTGTTAAAACAACACTGGCAAAATGAAGCTTTACACAGCGGTTGGTAAACTAGCCTGCCTCAAGCACAGTAGTACACAAAATCGCAATATCTAACTGTCCCTCAGAGTTAGCAGAGTAGCGTTCTGTCCCTTACTGAGTTCACAGCACAGTGACGCTAAAATGGCGGCGGCGCCTTTTATAGTGCATTCTGACATCATTTCAGCAGCCAATCACAGCCATGCCATTAGTTAAGATGACCGCAGCATTACAGGATGTGCCCACACTTCGTAGGATTCCTCATTGGCTGACTAAAATCACATTGCCTCTCAAAGAATTATGGGAACTTCCGATTCCGGTATACGATATGGAAAAAGTATCGGAATTAAGTATCGGAATTCCGATAACGCGAATATCGGCCGATACCCGATACTTGCGGTATCGGAATGCTCAACACTACCGGTGATCAATTGTTCTGGTCCCAATCCTTGATTCCTGTTTCCTTTGTAGCCTGCTGTGTCGTGTCTGCATCTCCTGCTAACAGATAAGACTTTTTCTTCTTTTTGTTTTTGTGCTTGATTTTTGCATTTTGTCCTGCACTTCTGTGGGGGCCTTCAGGGTCCCCTCCTGGGGCTTTTGCCCTCTCAGTTTAGTTCAGCCACTGATGTTTGTACATTTGCTTTTTCCAGTCTTTTCAGTGGCTGCTGTTTTGATTTTGTTACACCAGAGAACTAATTTAGGTGGTATAGGCCGTGTGATCTCAGGTGTTTTTGAAATTAGTAGAGTTGGTGCTTTTCAGGGTTTTTTGGGATTGCAGTAAGTGCCCTTCCTATCCTTTTCTATTTAGGTAGTTTGGGCCCCAACGTTTGCTCATACTATTTTCTGTCTGTGTCAGTATTTCTTCTTGTCTAACCGCCATTACATGTTTGGGGGCTTTCTATGATCTTTGGGATCTGCTCCGGGGCAGATAGCTTTCCTCTTTCTATCTTTAGGTGTAGTTAGTTTCTCAGGCTGTGACGAGGCGTCTAGGACCAACGTAGGAACGCTCCATGGCTGCCTCTAGTTGTGGTGGTTAGTCAGGGTACTGCAATCTCATAGATTCCAACTGCTCTGGTGTATTGCCTTTTTTACCTGCACTCCTCAGCTACCGAAACATAACACGCTGCCTTTTTGGAGAATACGTCCGCGTATGACCGATAAACCTTGGGGAGAGAAGCAAGGTCTATGGGTATCTCCGTGGTGGAAACCTGAACGTCCTCTCTGAGACATCAGTCTCTGCAATGATCACCCCAACCCAGTATTCTCCCAGAGGACCACTCAATATGAGAAGAGTGGTGGCGAAGCCAATGTAATTCCAACAAAACCTCATCTATTCCCTTAGGAAGAACAAAAAGGGATATATTCTCCTGATGAGAAGGGGACATAGACAGGGGTAGAGAGACAGTCTGGTGGGTTATTTGTGAGGGCAGGATTGCTCCATTCAACACTCTCACTGATATTGGCTCGGCGAGCGTCACCAGCGGTATGGAATGGCGAGAGGCAAAGGAGGAGGACATAAAATTCCCCTCTGCCCCAGAGTCCACACAAAGCTTGGCGGGAAGAGTGGATGAACCTAGAGAGATTAACCCTTTAATGAGCACTTTCGGAGCAAAATCCCTCGTGTCTAATGACCCTGCACCCATGGTCACGGAACATGACGGTTTACTCATTCGCTGGGGACATCGGTTGGCATAATGTCCTGGCTGCTGACACACTCTACAGACCACGGACACTGGAGTGGTCCGAGACTTAGTTCCCACTCGTGTAGTCTCCACGGTCTCTGGGGAGTCGGACTCCCGAACGGGAAATTCAAGAGGTATGGCAAAGGTTGGTGCCAGCCGAAACCTCTGCCTACACTGGGTCCGCTCTAACCTCCGCTCATGAAAACGGAGGTCGATGCGGGTAGATATAGAAATGAGTTGCTCCAGCGTGGCAGGAATCTCCCTGGTAGCCAAAGCGTCCTTTACATGGTCTGCCAGTCCTCTCCAGAACACTGGAATAAGAACTTTATCTGGCCACTCTAATTCAGAGGCCAAAGTTCGAAATTGGACTGAGAACTGGCTGACCATGGACAAGCCCTGTGACATTGCCAGAAGTTGGAGTGCCATATCGTGCGTGACCTGAGGTCCTAAAAAGACCTTTTTCAGAGCCTCCAAAAACCGAGGAGCACTCCGCACCACACGATCGTCGCGCTCCCACAGCGGCTTTGCCCACTCTAATGCTCTGCCCGACAGAAGAGACACAATAACACAATAAAAGCCACTTGTGCCTGTTCTGTGGGGACACGGGTTGCCAGAAGCTCAAGCTGTATAGAGCACTGACTCACGAATCCCCGACAATGTTTACTGTTGTGAATGTTTTGGAAATGAATTCTGAGCAGAAGTTACCTCTGGTGGTTACAAACAGTACTGAACCATTCAATGAGGATTGGCAATCAGGATTCACAGACTGGCTTGATATAAGGGAGGTTCCCTCCCATCATGGTTGCCAGTGATCAATTGTTCTTGTCTCATCTGTGGTTCCTGGTTCACTTAAACTAGGGACTAGGGGGGAGGGTATTCATTTTATTCATTTTATAGGAGGGGAAGGCAGTGCAGATAGAGACCAGGGCACAAATAATGAAATTGGGGGTGGGGGTGGCATGGGGGGTGGGGTTAGAACAGTTAATAATTTAAGAAAGAATAGAGGTACAGAGAGATACATAAAGTGCATGTATACTAATGCTAGAAGCCTCACCAACAAAATGGCGGAATTAGAATTAATTTTGTTGGAACATAATTATGACATGGTGGGGATATCTGAGACTTGGCTGGATGAGAGCCACGACTGGGCAGTTAATTTACAGGGCTATAGTCTGTTTAGGAATGACCGTAAAAATAAGAGAGGTGGGGGTGTGTGTTTATATGTAAAATCATCCTTAAAACCCATCCTGCGTGATATCTGTGAATCTAATGAAGATGTAGAGTCTCTGTGGGTGGAGATTAGGGAGGGGGGAAAAATAATAAATTACTGATAGGGGTTTGTTATAAGTCTCCTAAAATAATGGAAGCAACAGAGAATATCCTCGTAAAGCAAATAGATGAAGCAGCGACTCAAGGAGAAGTCATTATTATGGGGGATTTCAACTACCCTGAAATACATTGGGGAACAGAAACCTGCAGTTCCAGCAAAGGTAATACGTTTTTGGCAACTATGAGAGACAATTACCTTTCACAACTAGTTCAGGACCCAACAAGAGGAGGGGCACTGCTAGACCTAATATTATCCAACAGGCCAGACCACATATCAAATATAAGGGTTGGGGGTCACTTGGGTAATAGTGATCACAAAATAATAAGCTTTCATGTATCCTTTAATAAGATGTGTAGTCGAGGGGTTACACGACACTAAACTTCAGGAAGGCAAATTTCCAACGGATGAGAGATGATCTTGGTGCAATAAACTGGGACGATATCCTGAGACATAAAAATACACAAAGAAAATGGGAGATGTTTATTAGCATCCTGAATAGGACCTGTGCACAGTATATACCCTATGGGAATAAACATGCTAGAATTAGGAGGAAACCACTATGGCTAAATAGAGCTGTAAGGGGCGCAATAAGGGACAAAAAGAAAGCGTTTAGGGTATTAAAGCAAGTAGGTAGTGATGAGGCATTAAATAAATACAGAAGACTGAATAAATTCTGTAAAAAGCAAATCAAGACAGCAAAGATTGAGGCAGAGAGACTCATTGCCAGAGAAAGTAAAAATAATCCCAAAATATTTTTTAACTACATAAATAGCAGGAAACTAAAAAATGATAGTGTTGGTCCCCTTAAAAATAGTCTGGGTGAAATGGTGGATGAGGATGAGGAAAAAGCCAATATGCTAAATGACTTTTTTTCAACTGTATTTACACAAGAAAATCCCATGACAGATAACATAATCAGTGATAAAAAAATGTCTCCATTAAATGTCACCTGCTTAACCCAGCAGGAAGTACGGCGGCGTCTAAAAATCACTAAAGTTGACAAATCCCCGGGCCCGGATGGGATACACCCCCGAGTACTGCAGGAATTAAGTACAGTTATAGATAGACCATTATTTTTAATCTTTAAAGATTCCATAATAACGGGGTCTGTACCACAGGACTGGCGTATAGCAAATGTGGTGCCAATATTCAAAAAGGGGGCAAAAACTGAACCTGGAAATTATAGGCCAGTGAGCTTAACATCTACTGTGGGTAAAATCCTGGAGGGTTTTTTAAGGGATACTATATTGGAGTATCTGAGGCTGAATAACCTCATGACACCGTATCAGCATGGGTTTACGAGGGACCGTTCTTGTCAGACTAATCTGATAAGCTTTTATGAACGGGTAAGTTCAGGACTGGACCAAGGGAATGCAGTGGACGTGGTGTTCATGGACTTCTCAAAAGCTTTTGATACAGTGCCACACAAAAGGTTGATACATAAAATGAGAACAATGGGGATAGGGGAAAATATGTGTAAGTGGGTTAATAACTGGCTCATGGATAGGAAACAAAGGGTGGTTATTAATGGAGCACACTCGGACTGGGTCACGGTTAGCAGTGGGGTACCACAGGGGTCAGTATTGGGGCCGCTTCTCTTTAACATATTTATTAATGACCTTGTAGGGGGCATACAGAGTAGTATTTCAATATTTGCAGATGACACTAAACTCTGCAGCGTGATAAATACAGAGGAGGACAATTTTATATTACAGGAGGATTTATGTAAACTAGAAGCTTGGGCTGATAAATGGCAAATGAGCTTTAATGGGGATAAATGTAAGGTCATGCACTTGGGTAGAACAAACAAGATGTATATTTATGTGCTTAATTGTAAAACAATGGGAAAAACTGTCACTGAAAAAGACCTGGGTATATGGGTGGACGACAAACTCACATTTAGTGGCCAATGTCAGGCAGCTGCTGCCAAGGCAAATAAAATAATGGGATGCATTAAAAGAGGCATAGATGCTCATGAGGAGAACATAATTTTACCTCTATACAAGTCATTGGTGCGACCACACTTAGAATACTGTGTGCAGTTCTGGTCTCCGGTCTATAAGAAAGACATAGCTGAACTGGAGCGGGTGCAGAGAAGAGCGACCAAGTTTATTAGAGAACTGGGGGGTCTGCAATACCAAGACAGGTTATTACACTTGGCGTTATTTAGTTTGGAAAAACGAAGGATTAGGGGTGATCTTATTATAATGTATAAATATATGAGGGGACAGTACAAAGACCTTTCTAATGATCTTTTTACTCTTAGACCTGTGACGGGGACAAGGGGGCATCCTCTACGTCTGGAGGAAAGAAGGTTTAGCCATAATCACAGACGCAGATTCTTTACTGTAAGAGCAGTGAGACTATGGAACTCTCTGCCGTCTAATGTTGTAATGAGTGATTCCCTACTAAAATTTAAGAAGGGACTGGATGCCTTTCTTGAAAAGTATAATATTACAGGCTATATTCACTAGTTTCCTAGATACTGCGTTGATCCAGGGAGCTAGTCTGATTGCCGTATGTGGAGTCGGGAAGGAATTTTTTTCCCCAATGTGAGGCTTACTGTTTGCCACTTGGGTTTTTTTTGCCTTCCTCTGGATCAACATGCTAGGGCAGGTTAGGATAGGATATGGGTTGAACTAGATGAAGTTAAAGTCTTCCTTCAACCTTAATAACTATGTTACTTGGAATCTTGCTGAGTCTTGTCTCTTCTTCTGCTTTCAGATAAGATATTTTCTGTTTTTGTTTTTGTGCTTACCATTTGCATATTTCTCTGCTTTTCTGTGAGGTTAGCCACGTTCCCCCCCCTGGGGACTTGGGCTCCTCTCAGTTCCACTGGAGCCACTGTTATTTGTTCATTTGATTTTTCCAGTTTTTTCAGTGGTTGCTGCTTAGTTTTGTTACACCAGAGAACTGATTTAGGTGGTTGAGGTCGTGTGATCTCAGGTGTTTTTGTAATCAGGAGCGTTGGCATTTTTTAGGGTTTTTTTTGGATTGCAGTGAGTATCCTTTCTATCCTTTTCTGTCTAGGCAGATTGGGCCCCAGCGTTTGCTCATACTATTTTCTGTCTGTGTCTGTATTTCCTCTTGTCTTACCGCCATTACATGTTTGGGGGCTTCCTATGTTCTTTGGGGATCTGCTCCGGGGCAGATAGCTTTCCTCTTTCTATCTTTAGGTGTAGTTAATCTCTCAGGCTGTGAAGAGGCGTCTAGGACCAACGTAGGAACGCTCCACGGCTGCCTTTAGTTGTGGTGGTTAGTCAGGGTACTGCAATCCAATATATTCCAACCTCTCTGGTGTATTGCCGTTTTTGCCTGCTCTCCTCACCTACCAAAACATAACAGTATCACAGGCAAAACTGAAAATTGTATGGTACCCACTGAAGGGAAAAATAGTTTGGAAAGAAAAAAGTTGTCAGAGTTGTCAGAGATTTTAATTTTTTTTTCTGTTTCTTGCATTTTTTCCCTCTTATTCTCTGGGTGCTGAGGAGGATTTTTTTTTTCTCTCAATGGAGCTTGCACAGCTGTCTGGCCGTGTGGATCAGCTTTCCACTGATGTTCGGAGTATTGCTATCTATCCTGCTGGGTTGCCGGTTGTGGAACCCAGGATTCCCATGCCAGATTTGTTTTTGGGAGATCGGGCCAAATTTCTGAATTTCAAAAATAACTGTAAGTTGTTTTTTGCCTTAAAACCTAAATCCTCAGGGAACGCAGCACAGCAGGTTCAAATTGTCATCTCTCTACTGCGTGGCGATCCTCAGGATTGGGCTTTTTCCCTGACACCTGGGACCCTGTTTTGAGTGATGTTGATGCATTTTTTCTGGCTCTGGCTTTATTGTACGATGAGCCTAATGTTACTGATCAAGCTGAAAGAACCTTGTTGGCATTAAATCAGGGGCTTGAGGACGCTGAGTTGTACTGTCAGAAATTCTGAAAATGGGCAGTCCTAACCAAATGGAATGATGATGCTTTGGCAGCCCTTTTTCGGAAGGGGCTGTCAGAGAATGTAAAAGATGTTATGGTGGGTTTCCATGCTCCCTCTGGTCTCAATGATTCTATGTCATTAGCGATTCAAATTGACAGATGTTTGCGTGAGCGTAGAGGTATGCGTGGAATAGTGTTGCCTTGTGAGCCAGCTTCTGAACCCATGCAGTGTGATAGAGTGGCTTCTGGTGCACAGCGTCATGAGTTTCGAAAACGCAATGGGTTATGTTTCTATTGTGGTGACACCTCTCATGCTATTTCTGTCTGCCCTAAGCGGTGAAGACGTTTTGCTCGCTCAGTTATCTTGGGTACTGTTCAGACTAAATTTCTGTTGACTGTTACCCTGATTTGCTCCCTGTCCACATTTTCTGCTCAGGTTTTGTTGATTCGGGAGCAGCTATTAACCTGATGGATTTTGATTTTGCCAAACGTTGTGGGTTTCCCTTGATACCCCTACGGATGTCTATTTCCCTACTGGGGATTGATTCTACCCCTTTGGCTGAGAATAAACCCCAGTTTTCTACTCAGGTGATAATGAGGGTTGAACCTGATCTGTTGTGAATGTTTTAGAAATGAATTCTGAGCAGAAGCTCCCTCTGGTGGTTACAAACAGTACTGAACCATTCAATGAAGATTGGCAATCAGGAGTTACAGACTGGTCTTATATAAGGGAGGTTCCCTCCCATCATGGTTGCCGGTGACCAATTGTTCTTGTCTCAACTGTGGTTCCTGGTTCAGTTGGAAGCTTGCTGAGTCTAGCCTGCATCTTCTGCTATCAGATAAGATATTTTCTGCTTTTATTTTTGTGCTTGCTTTTTGCATTGTTCCCTGCTCTTCTGTGGAGGTCAGCCAGGTCCCCTCTGGGGGCTTGTGCTCCTCTCAGTTTATCTGAGCCACTGTTATTTGTTCATTTGCCTTTTCCAGTTTTTTCAGTGGCTGCGGCTTAGTTTTGTGACACCAGAGAACTAATTTAGGTGGTAGAGGTCGTGTGATCTCAGGTGTTTTTGCAATTAGTAGAGTTGGTATTTTTTAGGGTTTTTTGGATTGCAGTAAGTGTCCTTCCTATTCTTTCTGTCCAGGTAGATTGGGCCCCAATGTTTGCTCATACTATTTTCTGTCTGTGTCTGTATTTCCTCTTGTCTAACCGCCATTACATGTTTGGGGGCTTCCTATGTTCTTTGGGGATCTGCTCCAGGGCAGATAGCTTTCCTCTTTCTATCTTTAGGTTATAGATAACCTCTCAGGCTGTGACGAGGCGTCTAGGACCAACGTAGGAACGCTCCACGGCTGCCTTTAGTTGTGATGGTTAGTCAGGGTACTGCAATACAGTAGATTCCAACCTCTCTGGTGTATTGCCATTTTTGCCTGCTCTCCTCAGCTACCAAATCATAACAGTATCACCGGCCAAACTGAAAATTATATGGTACTCAACAGAAGGGAAAAATAGTAAAAGGAAAAAGAAAAAAGGAAGTTGTCAGAAATTTTTTTTTTTCTCTGTTTGTTGCATTTTTTCCCTCTTTTTATCTGGGTGCTGAGGAGGATTTTTATTTTTTTTTCTCTCAATGGAGTTTGCACAGTTGTCTTGCCGTGTGGTTTAGCTTGCCACTGAAGTTCGGAGTATTGCTACCTATCTTGCTAGTTTGCCAGTTGTGGAACCTAGGATCCCCATGCCAGATTTATTTTTGGGGGATCGAGCTAAATTTCTGAATTTCAAAAATAACTGTAAGTTGCTTTTTGCCTTAAAACCTAAGTCCTCAGGGAACACATCACAGCAGGTTCAAATTGTCATCTCTCTCCTGCGCGACGATCCTCAGGATTGGGCTTTTTCCCTGACAGCTGGGGACCCTGTTTTGAGTAATGTTGATGCATTTTTTCTGGCTCTGTGGTTATTGTACGATAAACCTAATGTCACTGATCAAGCTGAAAAAACCTTGTTGGCATTAAATCAGGGGCTTGAGGACGCTGAGTTGTACTGTCAGAAATTCCGAAAGTGGGCAGTCCTGACCAAATGGAATGATGATGCTTTGGCAGCCCTTTTTCAGAGGGGTCTGTCAGAGAATGTAAAAGATGTTATGGTGGGTTTCCCTGCTCCCTCTGGTCTCAATGATTCTATGTCATTAGCGATTCAAATTGACAGACGTTTGCGTGAGCGTAGAGGTATGCGTGGAATAGTGTTGCCTTGTGAACCAGCTTCTGAGTCCATGCAGTGTGATAGAGTGGCTTCTTGGGCACAGCTTCATGAGTTTTGAAAACGCAATGGGTTTTGTTTCCACTGTGGTGACGCCTCTCATGCTATCTCAGTCTGCCCTAAGCGGGAAGACGTTTTGCACGCTCAGTTGTCTTGGGTAGTGTTCAGACTAAATTTCTGTTGACTGTTACCCTGATTTGCTCCCTGTCCACATCTTCTGCTCAGGCTTTTGTTGATTCGGGAGCAGCTATTAACCTGATGGATTTTGATTTTGCTAAACGTTGTGGGTTTCCCTTGATACCCCTACAGAAGTCTATTCCCCTACTGGGGATTGATTCTACCCCTTTGGCTGAGAATAAACCCCAGTACTCTACTCAGGTGATAATGAGGGTTGAACCTGATCATCAGGAGAGTTGCAAATTTTTGGTGCTGTATAATCTGCATGACATTATTGTACTGGGTTTCCCTTGGTTACAGTCTCATAATCCTGTTTTGGATTGGAAATCTGTGTCTGTGACCAGTTGGGGCTGCCAATGTGTTAATGCCAACACTCCTGTTTTTTCTGCCTCTCCCCAGGCTCAGGATGTTCCTGACTTTTTGACTGATGTTTCTGATGTGTTTAGCGAAAGTAAATCTGCATCCTTGCCCCCACATAGGAGCTATGACTGCGCTATTGAATTAGTGCCTGGTAGGGTTGAGCGATACTTTCCGATATCCAAAAGTATCGGAATCGGAATGGTATCGCCGATACCATTAAAATATCGGCGATACCCGATACCGATACCGGAAGTCCCATGTAAGTCTATGGGAACAAAATATCGGAATTAAAAAAAACTTTCTTGCCTTGTTGGTTAATTGTACATGAAGGAAAACAACAAAGAGTAATGTAGAATGTATTGGGGGAGGTTGAGGAGACATTAAAGGTATACATGTTTAACCCAATCCAATGGAATAGCATTAAAATTTTTTTTTTGGAAATACGTTTGGATTGACTAACAAATTGACAATGTTGTTAACCTTTTTTCTATTTTGGCAAATATGTATGTTTCACAACTTCCATGCTCTTCACCTTTTAACTTTTGACACACTTTCTCCTTCATAATCTTCAGCAGCATCATCTTTGTCATAAAATTATTCTTCATCTTCACCTTCTTTATCTTCTTCGTAAACTTCTTGTTATTCATCATTTTGTTAACATTACTCATATTGTTCTTATTAAACTATTATTCTTCTTCATATTCTACATTTTCATCTTCTTCCTCTTCATCTTCTTCATCATATTCTTATTTGTGACAGAGATTCCTGTACTTGTAATCTGTCAAAGTATGAATTTTTCATCCTTCCGTTCTTGCTGTCACAAAAGATTTAAATTACAACAGTATTTGTCCGTGTTCAGTTTAGCCTGCAGCAGCAGGCAGTTTCCAGGGGCACCACGAGGAGGAACGGACTCACCCCCATACACTGCTTAGTCTTCTTCTGCTTAGAATTTAGAGCATATATTTTGCTCTTCATTTTGGTCTTATACTTCATGTTCTTCTGCTTTTTGATCTTCTGCTTATTGTTCTTCTGTCTCTTGTTCTGTATCTTGTAGTTTGTCGTAACCTTATTTTTCCTGTTGGTGATCTTCTTCTGGTAATCTTATATTTCTTCTTTGTGATGGTGTTCAGGCTAGTTGGCTTGATGCTCGTCGTCCTTGGGGTCGTCATCTTCTTCGGGTGGTCTTTAGGGTCGTCTAACTTCCGAGAACCAGTTGACGTTACTGGAACCCGGACGGGTAGCATAAGGTACAAGAGCCAATGCAAGAAACGAGGACCAGCTGACTGTGCTGGAACCCGGAGGGGCAGCAGAAGGAAAAGAGCCAATGGCACAACCGAGGACCAGCTGACGTTACTGGGACACGGTTACTAAGCAGGAGGTACCTGTGCTCCAAAGCACTACCAAGGACCAGCAGACGTTGCTGGAACTCGGATACCGAGATGGAGGCACCTAGGCCAAAGGCACTGCGGAGAACCAGCTGACGGTACTGGAACCCGGACGGGTAGCAGAAGGTACAAGAGCCAATGCAAGTAACGAGGACCAGCTGACTGTGCTGGAACCCGGAGGGGCAGCAGAAGGAAAAGAGCCAATGGCACAACCGAGGACCAGCTGACGTTACTGGGACACGGTTACTAAGCAGGAGGTACCTGTGCTCCAAAGCACTACCAAGGACCAGCAGACGTTGCTGGAACTCGGATACCGAGATGGAGGCACCTAGGCCAAAGGCACTGCGGAGAACCAGCTGACGGTACTGGAACGCGGACGGGTACCATAAGGCACCCATGAAAATGTAAGTTGACAGGCCGCAAGCCGTCTGCAGTTACCGAATCACACAGTCCTACAGTGGGTGCTTGTCCTATTTTCACAACGGAAAGAGCCTTTATTTACATATCCCACAGCACACATAGGAATCACCTAAACTGCAGGCACCATAGAGTCGGATAACCGGAATGCAACATGACAGGACAACTTCAGGCTAATTTACGTTGACACTGCCAGGAAACAGCTGTCGTGCTGTAACCAGGGTGGGCATGAGTCAGTACCCGTGCCAATTACTTCCGAGCAACAACTGGCGGTGTTGGAGCCCAGGGATGAGAGGAGGACAGGGTGGAGGCAGCATGACTTTTTGTCGTACACACAGCGGGGGAACAGCTGCCATTACTCAACACCAGTAACACAGGAGCAAGTGTTGACTGTGCTAACAGCACTTACAGGCAACAACTGGTGGTGTTGGAGCCCAGGGTCCAATGCATCGACTTCAATTGCTTCCACCTCCTCTCAGGACCACAGCACTGTTGAGCAACCATCTGTCTCTTCACCGCCTGCCAAATTGCCCAGTCAGTCAGAGAGTTCTGTACAGGAGCCAGCTGAGTCTCTGCTTCTGTTCTCAGAATCTGTTGGTTTGCAAACAGGGGCCCAGCCAAGCAGCATTCTGGAATGTGAAGAAGAGGGAGTATGCAGTGATGCGCAACAGCTGTGTCTCTCTGAATCTGAAGAGGCAGTTGAGACAGTGCCGATGGTCAGCACACCGCAGAACGCATCTGATGATGATGAGACTCAGGTGCCAGTTTCTGTTGAGCATGGTGGTGGCCAGACCACCCAACAGCAGCAGGTGTTGTAAGAGGTTAGTGGAGATGATGAGGTCCAAGACCCAACATGGCGTGAGGAACAGGAAGGTGGTGGTAGCAGCTCTGAGGAAGCGATTGCCCCAACGGTACAAACAGGAGGGAGAGTTAGGCTGCATACTCTGTTGCCTGTAGCCTCCATTTTGGCACCTGTTCGGATTTCTCTTCCAAAAGTCTAAACGGACGCTCCCAGGACTTGCACTGCGTGGTCCTTTTTTAACACACTTGCAGATGATATTTGCTATGTCAAATGCAAGCTGTGTAATCAAAAAGTAAAAAGAGGTAAAGTGTCAGTAACCTCAATACCACAAATATGTCTAAAATAGTGCGTAGAAAACACGTAGTTGAATTACAAAGACACACTGAAGATGTACAGTCTATAGAGAATCACAGCACAAGTTTAACTGCATATGTCATGGTTAAATTTGAAAATTTTATTGCACACTTGATGTGAAAAAAGAAAATAGCTATGAGACGACTGACTGACGTTTTGGGCAACGCAGTGGCCTTTAGCAAATAGTCGCTGGAAGAGATAGAAAAATTTACAGTCAATGACAATGTATAATATATACAATATATACATAGGGTGAAGAATATATATACATAGGAATTAGGCAACATGTTAAACATTTGGGTGATACTGTAGAACACGGAGAATTATCCCTCTAGGGTATGCGGGTGGATAATGTAGTTTTTTGTTGATTTTTGTGAGTGTGTAGAAAACAGGGGTGATGGGGTATTGAATATTAAGGAATGTCATAGTCTTACAGTCTATGGTGATCAATTAAAGATGTTTTGTCAGGATACGATCAATTTTTTGACAGATGTAAAATGTAGGGTCACAATTTAGTTGTCTGTAGGTTAGGTTAACTCACAGTTGTCTATGAATTTCGGCAATAGATTGTGTCTTATTCATAATAACGATAGCACCCCCCTTATCTGCTGGTTTAATAATAATGTTGGGGTTATCTTTCAGAGATTTTATGGCTTGTTTATCTGTGGGTGTCAGGTTGTGGCGTATCGGGTGTAGGCCCAATCTCGGCAAACCATCCACGAGCACAGGCTCTGAATGCTGGCATTGCAAAACTCCTGTCCCTTGAAATGCTGTCATTCAGGCTGGTGGAGATTGACAGTTTACGGAACTTAATGGCATTAGCAGTCCCACAATACAATGTGCCAAGCTGATTTTATTTCAGCAGGCAAGCCGTCCCTGGTCTGCAAAACCATGTTGTTGAGGTTAAAATTAAACATGCGCTACTAAACTCCGTCAGTAGCAATGTCCACCTGACCACCGCTGCATGGACCAGTACCCATGGCCAGGGATGATACCTTTCCCTTACTGCCCATTGGGTCAATGTTGTGGAGCCGGGTACAGATCTTGCGAGTGGCGCTGTACATGTTCAGGCAACTACAAGGATTGCGGGAATCAAGTCTGTACACATTGACTCCTCCTTCTCCAGTTCCTCAGAAACATCGTTTGCAGGAGCCGTCACGGTCTACCTCCACATGGACCCGTGAACGCTTAATAAGAATCTTTAGTTATATAGCGCCAACAGATTACGCAGCGCTTTACAGTTTAACAGTTTCCGAACACAAGTCATAACTAACAACGTTACCAAACAATAATGAAAGCAATATAATCCGCACACGCTCGTGAGAGCTTACAATTTACAAATATGTGGGGAGATACAAAGTACAGGTGTTTATATACAATGGTATATTTAGAATGATGTCCCAGCCATTTTGAGGGAGTGAGGGATGGATGGAGATAGTGAATGGGCTACAAACACCACACTTACACATAGAATGACTTTGATTAGTGAAGGTGATAGGCCGCTATAATATTATTGATTTTTATAGCGCCATTTATTCCATGGCGCTTTACATGTGAAGAGGGGCAAGTATAGACAAGTACAGTAATCATGACAATACAAGGCACACACAAGTACAGAAGGAGAGAGGACCCTGCCCGCAAGGGCTCAGAGTCTACAGGATGTGTTAGGATACACTAGGAGAGGGAAACCTTGAAGAAATGTGTTTTGAGTGAGCGCCCAATAACATGCAAAATTGTGGATAGTTCTAATTTCTTGGGGTACAGCATTCCACAGTATTGGCGCAGCGCGGGAGAAGTCATGGATTGGGGAGAGATGTTCTTTAGGTGTAGGCGGCAATAGTGGGCAACAGATTGTATATGGGAGGTGAAGGAGAGATTGGTGTCAAACATAACACCCAGACAGCGAGCCTGTTGACCGATATGAGACAGACGTGGCCAAACGTCAACAGGCCATCCTGAAATTAATTTCCATGGGAATCAAAGGTGCTGGAGCTCTGGAATGCCATAAAGCAAGAGAGCGACATGTGTATTTTGCCAGCAAATCTCCAGCCAGGCTTGGTAGTGTGTGACAATGGCCGAAATCGGGTGGCAGGTCTGGGCCTAGGCAACGTCACTCACATACCATGTCTGGCACATGTGCTAAACTTTGTCGTCCACAGTTTTTTTGAGGGACTATCCGGATCTTGATTCACTGCTGCACAAGGTCCGCCTACAGTGCGCTAACTTGCGACATTCCACCATGGCCAGATCTCGCATTGCAGCTCTGCAACGCAGATTTTGCCTTCCTGAACATCGCATCATTTTGTGACGTACCCAGCAGGTGGAATTCCACGTTACATATGTTGTAGCGGTTGTGTGAGCAGCAGCCAGCATTAATGGAGTATCAGCTGCATCAGTCGCCAATCAACTCGCAATTTGCGCCGTTCACTTCACCACTACTGAGTGGGCCTCTACTATAATAATCTTTATTTATAAAGCGCCAACAGATTCACAGTGCTGTACAGTTTAACAGTTTCATAACACAAGTCATAAGTGACAACGTTAACAATACAATAATTAAAGCAATATAAGGCGCCCCTGCTCGTGAGAGCTTACAATCTACAATGAGGAGGGGAGCTACAAAGTACAGTTGTTTATATACAATGGTGTATTTACAATGATGGTCCAGCCATTTTCAGGGAGTGAGGGATGGATGGAGATAGTGAATGGGCTACACACACACACAGTTACACGTAGAATGACTTTGATTAGTGAAATGTGATAGGCCGCTCTGAACAAATGTGTTTTGAGTGTGGAAGTAGTGCTGTTAATGGGGATGTTTAAGTCTCCAAGGTAAGGTTTGGTACTTCTGAGGACATGAAAGTGCGGCAGCCAGGCAGAGAAGTGGTCAAGGAACTGTGTGGGCGAGCCTGGGTCCGATATATTAACCGCTACTCTGAGGGAGAGGGGACGAAAGAGCCTGATGGTGTGGACCTACTAATTTGCAAAATCTTAATCTAAAATTTACATGTTACATATTTACATCTAGTATAAAACATTTAACCATTAAGCCTATTTACAGAACAAGGAAGTGTAAAAAAACTTGTAATAAAACATTAACCATTAAGCCTACTTACAGAACAAGGAAGTGTAAAAAAACTTGTGCTTAAAAAAAAAGTGAAAATAAAATGTGAGAAGGGCAGTGTAACAAATAATTTAGGAAAAAGAAACTAACATCAAGTGCTGTGTGCTGTGTAAGAGCCAGACACATTAACATTAAATCAGTCTGGAATAGCGGTGATTTTTCTCCCCATAAACCCGAGTAACATTCTGGGGAGAGGGTGTAGAGTCAACGATCAGCAACTAGCTACGGTAGATCAAATACCTGAAAAAAAAAAAAAGTTATTTAAACATTCATAACATACATTTTATTTTAAAAAAAACCAAAAAAAATTATTTAACATTCATAACATACATTGTATTTAACCAAAAAAATAACAAATTTATTTAACATTCCTAAGATTATTTTTTTTTAAAACATAAAAATTATAATACACAGCAGGATCTTTAGTAAAACCAGACTTACCACTGTAACCTCTTCTTAATCCTTGCAAGCTTCAACACAACGTTGACAAGGTACACACAGCAGGGTGGTCGGTCTCCTAACAACAAGCAAACTCCTTCATGTTGAGAGAGGCCACCATCTCCTTAGCTTTCAGGTACTTTTCTGTGGGAATGAGGTTGTCTCCAACCAGTCAGGAATATCCATTGAATGCCACACCATGGTTTGGTATTAGCACCCAGCCAGTACCAAAAGTGAAGCCAACCACAGTTCCCATTCTCATGAACTTTATTTGATATACTGGCTGGCCAAACATTAGTTTCTCACAAAGGAGCTGAAGACCCTGAGTGGCAGTAGGTGCAAGTCTCTCCAGCATGACCTGTTTGTTAGATATTTAACGTCTACACACCTAAAGAACATCTCTAGAATCCGCCCTTTTCACACCATGAAAACAACAAAAACCCTCACTGTAGCATTGATCCACTCCCGCCTGGACTACTGCAATGCTCTATTACTTGGCCTCCCCATTACTCGACTATCCCCTCTCCAGTCCATCCTTAATGCAGCAGCCAGGGTCATCCATCTGCTAATCGGTACTCGGACGCGTCCGCTCTTCGCCAGTCCTTACACTGGCTGCACATTCATTATAGGATCCAATTCAAAGTACTGGTTCTCACCCACAAAGCTCTCCACAGTGCAGCACCCCCATACATCTCCTCCCTCATTTCTATCTATCGGCCTAACGACTGCTGCGCTCTGCAAATGACTTTCGACTACCCTCTGCAGTAATCCGTAACCTCCCACTCCCGACTACAAGACTTCTCCCGCGCTGCGCAAATCCTCTTGAATGCTGTACCACAAGAAATTAGGACTATCCACAATTTGCCTGGTTTCAGGCGCTCCCTCAAAACACATTTGTTCAGAGTGGCCTATCACATTCAATAACCAAAGTCGTTCTATGTTTAAGTGTGTATGTGGAGCCCATTCACTATCTCCATCCATGCCTCACTCCCTCAAGATGGCTGGACCATCATTGGAAATGCACATTATATATACACACCTGTACTTTGTATCTCCCCCACCTCATTGTAGATTGTAAGCTCTCACGAGCAGGGTCGGTTATTTTACTTTAATTATTGTATTGTTAAAGTTGTTACCTATGACTTGTGTTTTGAAACTGTTAAAGTGTAAAGCGCTGCGGAATATGTTGGCGCTATATAAATAAAGATTATTATTATTTATTATTATTATTATTATATCAGAGGAGAAGAGGATTGGCCTTGACAAGGTGCCCGATTGCATCTTAAGTGTTATTGAATGTTGGAGCCAGTCCACCGTATAAAAAGCAGCCATACAGTGTCCGGGTACCTGCTTGGATTTCAATCAAAATGAAGACTACTTTGATGTACATGTACACCAATTAGAGAAAAATGACAAGGATGAGGCAGTAAGACATGTTCAGCAGAGTACAAGCAGCATTGCTTGAAGAGTAAACTTGAGCGTGATCAAAATTGAATAAATTAAAATCTCAGACTACAGTGAACACAACTCTTAGCTGTGAAAGGGCTTTTTGTGTCCTTCTACAGTGTTTTCAAACCAATGTATTGGATACGGATGGAAGCACGCCCACACTATAATTTCAATTGAATTGAGCAGCAAGAATTACACAAAAAAAAAAAAAAAAAAAAAGAGTGTGAGAGTGACATGTGCAGATGCCTACATACAGCTTTTGTATGCCGAGCAAACTGCAGCACGTCACCTGCACTCACACACACAACTTGCAAAACCTGTGAAAAAAACACTGCAAGGCAAAAGGAAGATGTACACAGCGTTGGTAAAGTAGCCTGCCTAAAGCACAGTACACAAAATCGCAATCTCTAACTGTCCTCAGAGTCAGCAGAGCAGCGTTCTGTCCCAAACAGAATTAACAGCACAGTGACGCTAAAATGGCGGCTTTATCCGGCAACAATACCTTCCTTGTGTCACGGTTAGGGTAGCGTGTGTCTATAAATATGAGTGTCTGTAAAATGTAACGTTACGCAGACTTATTCTGCCCTTGGGACGCAAAAAATAAGACAGCAGTAATCATTTACTGTATAAAACTCCACCTATGGCGCAACAAAACAAGCACGTTCCCTCCTACGGTTTCCTGCGCTGACATGTGAGTAAGGAGTTTGGAGACGTTCCTGAATTTATCCCAGGTATCCAAGCATATCAGGCCGATAGGAGAGCATTAAAACCACCCATGGTGGTGACTTAAATATGGTGAATCTAAACAGTGAAGAACTGTAGGTCGATGCGAATGAATGTGCGATCACATGACACACGTTTATAATAACCCTTGCTAGACACAGTAACTTTGTAGACATTTTGACACACCTGAACCCAGATGGCAGTGAATATTAATTCTATTCGGCGCCACATGACTCTTGGTCCAGAAATAGATTATATATTGCTAGCACACGAGCTATTAAGGGGAGTGGAAGAGGCAGATGTGCACAACGTCGCTAAATATGACCACGCGCCCGTATCAGTGACCCTGCCAGATATGGTGCAGATGGGGCCAAACCAAACTTGGTGCTTCCCGACCTATTTGTTAATGGATGAGAAGTTTCGACATCACGTGAAGCAATGGTGTTTTTAATATGTAAGGGATAATGGAGATACTAGGGATAGGCCGGAACTTTTATGGGCAGCAGGGAAGGGAGTAATGCGCGGGAAACTAATAGGTTAATCAGACAACGCTAAAAAAAGATCGCGACAAACTAATCGCAGGCTAGCAGGATATTACGTGATAGGTACACGGCAAACAAAACAAGTTCATCAACACAGGTTAAAAATAGATGTAAGCAGGCTAAGGCTGACTTACACGTATGGTATATCGACGAGAGACAAGCAGTAATAAACAAATATAGAGCCGATGTATATCGTTATGGTAGCAAATGAGGGAGACATTAGCACGACTAGCGAAAGGAAATCACATTCGTCATCAACATATTACAGCGTTAACGAATAAACATGGGATCATTGAACACAGACCCTCGAACCATAAACACCATTCTACAAGAATACTACTCAGACTTATATAAGGTGGAACATACAGATAGTGCGGAGGGTAACACCTTTGTAGATGGAATACGGTTACCATCCATCACAAACTATCAGCTTCTCCTTTGAAAAAAACAAATTGAGGTGACGGAAGTGACAGCGGCGATAAGTTACTTTAAATACGGGAAAGCTCCAGGACCTTACGGGTTTACAGCCAAATTATTTAAATTATTGAGTGAGGATATCCGTCCACATTGGTACGCCACCTTCAATCATATATTGGAGACAGGAGGGTTGCCCAGCCATTCAAACATGTCACACATGAAGTTCTACTAAAACCAAACAAACATTCACATCTGCCTGGATCCTATCGTACATTCTCACTCATTGACCATTATATCAAGATTTTGTCCAGGATCAGGCAGATCTTTTGATTAGCATTGGTCCTACCTGATAGGGCCATCACAAGTGGCCTTTGTTAGCTACTTTGTTGGCTACTATCAGTCTCACTATGCATAACACATGTGTGCAGTGGGCAGTATACCTTTGCCTTCGTGGAGTAGGAAAACCCCTCTCCTAACGAAGTGTTAGTTGGGGAGATGGAAGATTTGACACCGGGACCTGAATTGTAATACTTAAATGTGACGGGGTGACAAATTGTTAAGGCGCAACTCCGCGGCCCCTACGTTGAGTCTAGCCCGTGAAAATTTATGGTTTGTCAATGGGGAACCCCAACACCCCGGGGGCAGCTACAGTATTTCAACAAAAGAGCTGAACCAAGATTTGCTGTATCAGTTTAAAAATACATGTTGAAATTTTTTAACAATTGCTGCTACCGCAGTCATATCGGAGGTTGGAAAATGACTTAGCGCATGTACTAGGGTGACATTTGTGCCAAAAGAAAACCCTACACAAAATTAACAACGGTTTTACTGCAGGGGTCACCAATATGTGATGAACGGGCACACAGTCCCGCCCACACGGGAGCCCGGGGGTCACGGCTTGTGATCCCACCGCGCCACCACATTTTGATGGAACGTGCACACACAACACGAGGCTTCTGCCGTCCGACCCAGTAAACTGCAGGGATTTATAACAAATCCCACTTCCAATACCTTGTGATGCCTTTCGGGCTCTGTAATGCTCAGCCGTCTTCCAAGATTTCGTAAATGACAACTTCCGGGACATGCTTGCCACCTCTGTGGTATTCTATCTGCAATGACATTCTCATCTTTTCTCCTGATATGGACAACCCACCGGAGAGATTTTTGCAGGGTTTTTGACCTCTTGTTGGGCAAATTCCCTATATACAATTGGAGAAGTGTGTGTTTGAGCAGGAGTCTCTGCTATTCCTGGGCTATATCATCTCCACCCAGGGATTGGCTATGGATCCTGCCAAACTACAGGCTGTAATGGATTGGCAAGAACCCCACTCTCTTAAAGCGGTGCAGCGTTTTATGGGGTTCATTAATTACTATCGCCAATCATTCCCCCCACTTCTCTACTTTGGTTGCTCCCTTGGTACCCAAACCAAGAAGGGAGCCAATCCCAAATTGTGGTCAGAGGAGGTCTCCAATGCCTTTACTTCAATCAAGTCCCATTTTGCTAGCGCTCCTATCCTACATCTCGCGAGGTTGATAAGCCTTTTATATTGGAGTAGATGCAAACGGAAGGAAAAAAGGATTAAGAAATCCCCAGATACTTATAAGGTCCAATGAACACTTTGGAGATGCAACACTCATAGGGATATTTCTTGAGGACAACCAAACCAAGTCACCCACTTTAAACCGAGGACCATCAGTCCTATGCCGGTTGGCAAAGCGTTGGGCCTTTTCCTGAGAGAGAGACAACCTCTCCACTACCTGGTCCCAAAAACTGCTGCATTCGCTCCGCAATAGAGTCAACACCTGGACAGACAGAAGCCTCCACCGTCCCGAAGAAAATCGAGGGTGAAACTCAAAATTGCAAAAATGGAGACATCAAGGTGGCAGGGGCTAGCCCTATTAAAAAGCAAACTCAGCTAAAGGCAAAAAAGAGACCCAGTCATCTTGACCAGCAGACACAAAAAAATCTCAAATAAGTCTCCAAGGTCTGGTTTGTTCTTTCGGTTTGTCCATTGGTCTGAGAATGAAAAACAGAGGAGAAAGAAAATTGAACACCAAGGTTAGAACAAAATGTCCTCCAAAATCTGGAAACAAACTTGACTCCTCTGTCAGACACAATTTTCTCCCCGAATGCCATGTAACCGTACCACGTGCAGAAGGAACAAAGGCACCAATAACGGGGGGAAGGTAAATTAGGTAATGGCACAAGATGTATCAACTTTGGGAAAAACCCATCACAGATTATCCAGATAAAAGGTGATTCTCTGAGAAACAAGGAGGTTGGAAATAAAATCCATAGAGATATGGGCCATGTAAGGGCAATTAACAAACCACTAGAGCGAGAGCAAGGCTTGGAGCGAGAGCAAGTCCCACAGGACTGCACAAATTCCCTGACGTCACGAACAAAGTAGGCCACCAAAGGACATACTCACCAAGTCTCTGGTACCAAAAAACCCGGATGACCAGCCAACGCGGAACAATGAATCTCAGACATCACACTCTTCTTCCACTGGTCTGGGACAAAACAATTTCCCAACAGGGCAGCGCTCAGGTTTATCCTCCTGACACCCTTCCAGAGCCAGTCTCAAATTGGGGCGATATTGCGGAAAGAACTACAACCCTCTTTCAAAATAACAATAGAATCAGATAACTCAGGAGAGTCTGCAAAGAAACACCTCGAGAGGGATCCGCCTTAACATTCTTAGTGTCAATAAGAAAAGAAACCACAAAATAAAAAAGTGTGAAAAACAAGGCCCACCAGCCTGTCTAGATTAAATCTCTTGGCTGATTCCAGATAAACCAGATCTTATGGTCCGGAAAACCACCACCAGATGTTTGAACCCTTTTTGGCCAAATAAATCAAAGGTTTAACAATACCGGAGAAATTACCATAAATTTAACGAAAAAAAATTGGCAAAACCCCAAAAAAAAATCTCTGAAGAGACTTTTAATGAATAAAGTTGGACCCATCAAAAAGGCCTGAACCTTGACCGGTTCCATTTCAATAACAACGAGACAAAATGAATCCCAGAAATAGACCTTTTTGAATGCCAAAAAGAAACTTTGATCCTTCACAACATTGAATTCTCTCTCAAAACTGGAACATAGTCCGAACATGTTTACATGAAGTCCAGTTTTTGGGAAAAAAAATCAAGATATCATCCAAATAAACATCCGATATTTATCCACAATATCCCAAAAAATGTCATTAAAGAAGGATGGAAAACGGGAGAACATTAGGAGCCCATAGGGCATCACTGGGTTTAACCAAAATGCCCCCTCTGGGGAAATTAAAACGCCATCTTCCATCATCTTCCGGCTTAAAAGAATAAGTTTTACGCCCCCCGATTTCAAGCTTGGTAAACCAAGTACACTTTTCACCCTGGAAAACATGGACAGAAATCAAGGGTAACGATATTGATATTTCACAGTGTTCTTAATTTAGTAGGCGATAATCAATACAAACGGCCCAAGAACCATCCTTTTTGGCCAAAAGAAAAAAATTACGCCCAAGGGAAGAGGATGGTCTATATGACCCCTCCAAGACTCCTTGAATAAGATCGCATAGCATCGGTTTCAGGTACAGACAAGTTAAAAAGGCACCTTTAGGAAAATTTACCACCAGGCACTAATTCAATAGCGCAATCAAACTCCGTGAGGGGCAAGGATGCAGATTACTTTCACTAAATACATCCGAAAAAAAATCAAAAAGTCAGAACATCCTGAACTGGGAGAGGCAGAAAAAACAGAGTGCTCATTAACCATTGGAGCCCCAACTGGTCACAGACACAGATTTCCAACCAAAACAGATTATGAGACGTAACCAGGGAAAAACCTAGAAACAAAAGTCATGCAGATTATACAGCACCAAAATTTGCAACTCTCCTGAAGATCTGGTTCAACCCTCATTATCCCCTTTAGTAAATACGGGGTTTATTCTCCGCCAAAGGGTAGAATCAATGCCCATAGGGAATAGACTTCCGCAGGGGTATCATGGGAAACCCACAACGTTTGGCAAAATCAAAATCCAATAGGTTAAAGCTGCTCCGGATCAACAAAAGCCTGAGCAAAAATGTGGAACTGAGCAAATCAGGGTAACAGTCAACAGAAATTTAGTCTGAACACTACCAAGACAATTTACGTGCAAAACCTCCCCCTTAGGGCAGGCTGAAATAGCATGAGAGGGTCACCACATAGAAACAAAACCCATTGCACTTTTTGAAACCATGACGCTTTTCCCCCAAAGTCACTCTATCACACTTGCATTGGGGTCAGAAACTGGCTCACAAGGCAAAAACTAAACTCACGCATACCTCCCCGCTCTCACACAAAACATCTGTCAATTTGAATAGCCAAGACAAAAGAATCATTGAGCCAGAGGGAGCCGGGAACCCACCATAACAACCTTTACATTTTTCTGACAGCCCCCTTCTAAAAAGGGCTTCCAAAACATCATCATTTTTTCCCTTTGGTCAGGACTGCCCACTTTCGGAATTTTCTGACAGTACAAACTCAGCCTTCAAGAACCCCGATTTAATGCCAACCAAAGGTTTTTTCATTGTATCAGGGCATTAGGTTCAACATACAATAACCCCAGAGCCAGAAAAAAAACATCAATAACATTCAAAACAGGAACCCCCAGGTGTCGGGAAAAAGCCCAATCCTGAAAAATCGCCGCGCAGGTAGAGAAAGACAATTTGAACCTCTGTGCTGCGTTTCCTGAGGACTTAGTCTTTAAGGCAAAAATCAATTACAGTTATTTTTTTAAAATTCAAAATTTAGCCCCGACCCCCAAAAACAAATCTGGCATGGGAATCCTAAGTTTCACAACCAGCAACCCCAGCAAGATAGGTATAATACTTCTAAACTCATGGCAAGCTGATCCACACGGCCAGAAAAAACTGTGCAAACTGCATTGAAGGGGAAAAAATACTCCTCAGCAACCCAGAAAAAAAGGGAAAAAACCAACAAACAAAAAAAAAAAATCCTGACAACTCTGACAACTTTTTTCCTTCCCAACTTTTTTTTTCCCTTCTTGAGTACCATTTTAATTTTCATTTTGGGGCCCGGTGATACTGTTTGTTTTGGGAGCTGAGGGGACAGGCACAACCCCTGGTCAGCCAAACACCTGAGATTGTTGGTTACTAATGATTGCAGATTCCAAACTAACCACACAACTAGAGGTACCCGGGAGCGTTCCACGTTGATCCCTAGACCCCCTCGCACAAGCCTGAGAGATAACTACACCTAAAGGCAGAAAGATGAAACTATTTTGCCCCGGAGCAGATCCACAAAGAAAATAGAGGCCCCCAAACATTAATGGCGGTTTAGACAAGAAGAAAGCCCCAAACACAGACAGAAAAAGAATGAGCAAACGCGGGGGCCAAAAGCTGACTAAAAAAATAGTAAAGGAGAGATTACTTTCTGCAACGCAAAAACCCCAAAAAAATCCAACAATTCTGATTACAAAAATACTGAATCAACGATCTCGCCACCCCATTAAATCAGATCCAGGGGGTTTACTGCAATCCAAAAAACCCTAAAAAATAACCACTCTACTAATTGCAAAAACACCTGATATCACACAAACCTCTACCACCAAAATAGTTCTCTGGTGTCACAAAACTTAACCGAAACCACTGAAAAAAAGGAAAAAGAAAATAACAAAAAACAATGGTTTTCAGATAAACGGAAGGAGAACTAGCCCCCCGGAGGGGACCGGCTGACCCCCCCACAAAGTGCAGGGAACAATGCAAAAAGCAAGCACAAAAACAAAAGCAGAAAATATCTTATCTGAAAGCAGAAGATGCAGGCAAGACTCAGCAAACTTCCAAATGAACCAGGAACCCCAATTGAGACAAAAACAAATTGATCACCGGTACCCCATCATGGGAGGGAACCTCCCTTATATCAGACCAGTCAGTGAACCCAGATTGCCATTCCTCGCTAAAAGGTTCAGTACAGTCTGTAACCACCAGAGGGAGCCTCTGCTCAGAAACCATCTCTAGCACATTCGTAACAGTGTACTGTATCAGTAGCGTTCAGCTGTATACAGTGTTGGGGTAACTTTAAATCTCCGTATATATTTCAGGAAATAACACACACGCTCACAGGCTCAGTATGGATTACACCACAATATGAAAAGCATAAAAAAATGTACTGTATCAGTAGCGTACAGCTGTTTACAGTGTTGGGAAATTTTAAATCTCCGTATATATTTCAGGAATAACACACAGGCTCCACAGGCTCAGTATGGATTACACCACAATATGAAAAGCATAAAAAGTGTACTGTATCAGTAGCGTACAGCTGTATACAGTGTTGGGGTAATTTTAAATCTCTGTATATATTTCAGGAGTAACACACACACTCACTGTTAGGGTCTGCGGAACGCACCTAATAGATATATTAGAGAGGTGCATTCGCAGATCAGGGTCCACCGTACAGGCGAAGCCCGCTGTTAGTAAGATGGCGAAAGTAGCGATCTCAGTTATCCCGCAGAGTCGCTAAAATAAACGCCGTAGCGCACTGTAGTAGTAAGTGTGTTATGTCTACGGAATGCACCAAATATATGAGTAGAGAGGTGCGTTCGCAGCCCGGGGTCCACCGTGCAGGCGGAGCCTGCTGCTAGTAAAATGGCGCAAGAAACGAACTCTGTTATCCCGCAGAGTCGCCAAAATAAACGCTATAGCGCGCTGTGGCAATATGTGCGAACTCTGTTATTCCACAGAGCCTCTAAAAGGAGTGCCGCAGCGCTATATGAGTCGCAAAATAAACACGCTAGGGCGCTGTCTAGCATTGAAAGCGAAACCTGTTACGTCACAGAGCCGCTGAGACACACTTCTGTGTCCTGTCAGGCACCCAGGTACACAGTAGACTGCTAAGTAAACATAGAACGTGATCATGCGCTAATGTCCTCGTGGGAGTTACCCGCAATCTATGGCGTCTGAACGCCAGGACCTTAATACGGCAATCAAACTCCTCACCGTTTATGCCGGTAATCTAGGGGTTTATTTCAGCCGGGCTCTAACCACACACACACATGATCACACTGGCGCAAAGCATATAAGGATTGATACTAGCGCATGGCGGCCCAGCCATGCCAACCTTTTATAGTAACAGCTACAGGACCTGCCAGAAACAAGGACCAATGAGAAACTGTTCCAAAACACATGTAGTTTCAGGGCCTTCCCGGCAGACCAATAGGAGCTGCTGCAGTACCTGAACGTGGGACCCCTGATCTCCAATGAGAGATCTTACTCTGGACATGCCTCAGAAGGGGGAAAAACAGGACTTCTTCCCAAAGACATCTGCTCCAGTACTGGCTATAATAGCAGATCCAGGAGAGGCAGCAGCAAGTCTCTGCACAGTACTGGCATGGGGGAAGATGCTGGGACCAACATCACTGCTGAGATGACTCCACTGTGGACGGAGATGGATGGGAGATCGCAGCGGAACTGGGTTTGAGACTCCCTTTATGCAGCAGCGGGAACATTTTTTTCCTCGTACCACCTTGCACCCAACAACGGTGTTCACCTCATGATCATCGGTAGATGAACCCGACTTCCCGGCAGATGACTCGGAAAACCGGACATGGCCACGGGTTTCAGGAGGACACGTGAAAGGTGTCAGTGATACCAAGGCGAGACGGAAGGGCTAGGCGGTAAACCACCGGGTTCACCTGCTCAAGAACTTTAAAGAGACCCAAAAAGCGAGGTGCCAACTTGGTGGACTTACACGTAGCCTGATGTTTCGTGTAGAGAGCCACACTAGGTCACTAGGAGCAAATGTAGGAGCAGGGCTCTGATGGGCATCGGTCGAAGATCTCATCCTCTCTTTTGAGGCCCAATGGCATCCTGGGTGCGGTCCCAAATGTCCCATGCCTCCACAGCCCAGTCTGCCACCCTGGAATCGGCAGAAGACACGGGCATGGGCACTGGTACCCGCGGATGCTGACCGTAGTTCAGGAGAAATGGGGTCCGTCCGGTGGAGTCAGCCACAGCATTATTTAAGCGAACTCAGCCCACGGTAGCAAAGATGCCCAGTCATCCTGCCTGGCAGAGACAAAATGTCGCAAGTATGTGACCAAGGTCTGGTTGGCCCTCTCTACCAACCCATTCGTTCTCGGGATGGTATGCAGAGGAGAGATTCAACTCAATGCTGAGTAAACGACACAGCTCTCTCCAGAACCGAGACGCAAACTGGGGACCTCGATCACTGACAATTTTGTCTGGCATATCGTGTAGGCGAAAAATATGCCTAATGAATAATGCTGCCAATGCCCGTGCAGAAAGGTAACCGTGGTAACGGCACCAAGTGCACCATTTTAGAGAAGTGGTCGGTTATCACCCAGATGATGGTGCAGCCCCGAGACTTGGGTAAGCCCACGACAAAATCCATTCCGACCATCTCCCAGGGCCTGTCTGCCACCGGCAAAGGGAAAAGTTGCCCAGCCGGCCGTTGTCGAGAGGATTATTTCTTGGCGCAGGAGACACACGCCTGAACAAACTCCCTGATGTCACGGGCCATCTGCGGCCACCAGTATGTCCTCGCCAGCAACTCAGAAGTCCTTTTTGTCCAAAATGTCCACCCACCCTGGACGAATGTGCCCAAGAGAGTAATTCCGGTCACAAATTGGTGGGCACAAAAGTCTTGCCCAGAGGCACAGACTCAAGCGAAACCGGAGCCACCGTTCTTAGGCACTGTGGGGACAATAAGCCGAGGCTCCTCCTCCATCTCCTCAGAGGACACCACGGAGCGAGATAGAGATAGAGCATCTGAAAGAATGTTATTCTCACCGTAGAGGAAATGGAGGGTGAAATGGAACCGGGAGAAGAACAAGGACCATCTGGCCTGACGGGAATTTAGCCGCTGGGCTGTCTGCAAATACACCAAGTTCTTGTGGTCTATGAATACTTGGAAGGGGAAGCGAGCCCCCTCCAGAAGATGTCTCCACTCGGAGAAGGCCAACTTCATAGCCAGTAACTCCCTGTCACCGATGGAATAATTCTCTCTGCTGGTGTAAAGGTCTTGGAAAAGAAGAAGCAGGGATGCTTCCGACCCTCTAAAATAAATGGTTTATCGACATGGGGGCGAAGTAAGATGGGAGCACTGGTGAAATGCGACTTGATGGAGGAGAACGACTTGGTGACCTCCTCTGACCACAACTTGGGATTAGCTCCCTTCTTGGTGAGGGCTACCAAGGAGCTACCAAAGTAGAGTAGCGGGATTGAATTGGCGATAGTAGTTAATGAACCCCATAAAGGCTGCACCACTTTAAGGGAGTGGGGTTATTGCCAATCCATCACAGCCTGTAGTTTGGTAGGATCCATAGCCAATCCCTGGGTGGAGATGATATAGCCCAGGAAAGGTAGAGACTCCTGCTCAAACATGCACTTCTCCAACTTCGCATATAGGGAATTTTGCTAGCAAGAGGTCGAAGACCTTGCATACATCTCTCCGGTGGAGGCCATATCTGGAGAAAAGATGAGAATGTCATCCAGATAGTCTTCCACTGAAGTGGTCAACATATCCCGGAAGATGTCGTTCACAAAAGTCTTGGAAGACAGCTGGGGCATTACAGAGCCCAAAGGGCATTGCCATATATTCAAAATGCCCATCCCTGGTGTTAAATGCTGTCTTCCATCCGTCCCCCTCACGGATGCGAATCAGGTTATACGCACCCCGCAGGTCTAGCTTAGTTAATACCTTGCTCTCCGAAGCCTGTCAAAGAGCTCAGAGATTAGCGGCAAAGGATACTTATTTTTCATTTGGGGATAGCGTTTATTCAGCCGATGTGGACATCGGTTGGCAAAATGTCCCTGCTGCTGGGAAATAGAACAAATCGGGGATGGACGAGTGACCCGAGATTTAGATCCTGCAGGAGCAACCTCCTGAAGATCGGCGACTCCAGAGCGGTGGCAAAGGTGGGAGCCAACCGAACACTCTGCCTACACTGGAAACATTCCAGAGTCTGCTCGTGGAAACGGAGGTCGACGCAGATGGAAATAGTGATAAGCTTTCTCCGGTGTGGCAGGAATCTGCCTGGTAGCCAAGGCGTCTTTCACATGACCCACCAGTCCTCTCCAGAACACGGAATGAGGACTTTATCTGGTCACTCTAATTCCGAGGCCAGAGTCCAAATTTGGACAGCAAAATGCAAATGCAGAGGACATGAAATTCCCCTCGGCCCCAGAATCCACACAGAGCTTGGCGGTGAGCGTGGATGGACCTACAGTAATTGTCCCCTTAAAGGACAACTTGGTGGAAAATGCCGCAGTGTCTAGTGAACCTCTTCCCAAGGTCTCTACATGCGACCATTTTCCCGACCGCTGTGGACATTTGTTAGCATAATGTCCTCACTGCTGGCAGATGTTACAGACCACGGGTACTCGAGCGGCCCGTACTTAGGTCCTGCTCGAGAAACCTCCATGGCCTCATGGGAGTCGGGCGCCTGGCTGGAAGATTCTAGAGGTCTAGCGAAGGTGGGAGCCAGCCGAAACCTCTGCCTACACTGGGACCGCTCCAACCTCCACTCATGAAAACGGAGGTCGATGCGGGTAGATATGGCGATAAGCTTCTCCAGTGTGGCGGGAATCTCACTGGTAGCCAAGGCGTCTTTCACATGGCCCGCTAGTCCTCTCCAAAACACGTGAATGAGGACTTTATCCGGCCAGTCCAACTCCGAGAACAGAGTCCAAAATTGAACAGCAAAATAGCTGACCAAGGACGAACCCTGTGAACTTGCCAGAAGTTGGAGCGCCGCATCGTGGGTAACCTGAGGTCCTAGAAAGACCTTTTTTAGAGACTCCAGAAAACGAGGAGCACTCCACACCACACGGTCGTCACGCTCCCACAGCGGGGTGGCCCACTCCAACGCTCTGCCCGACAGAAGAGATATTACAAAACCCACTTGTGCCCGATCCGTGGGGAAACGTGCAGCCAGAAGCTCGAGTTGTATAGAGCACTGACTCACGAAACCCCAACATTGCTTGCTGAAACCAGCAAACTTTTCTGGAAATGGGAGGTGGGATATTGTGGGGGCAGAGGTGGCAATGGACACACTGGCTGCAGCCACGCTAGCAGCTTGAACAGCGACTGCGGTAACATCCACAGCTGAGGTTGTGTGCTCAAGAGCCGCCAACCTACCCTCCAGCTGCTGGATGTCCCGCAGTAGACGCTGGTCATCCGCCATTTTACTAGCCAGACTCTGGCTAGTATTATGTTAGGGTCTGCGGAACGCACCTAACAGATATATTAGAGAGGTGCGTTCACATGCCGGGGTCTACCGTGCAGACGAATTCCGCTGCTAGTAAGATGGCGAAAGTAGCGAACTCTGTTATCCCGCAGAGTCGCTAAAATAAACGCCGTAGCGCACTGTGGCAGTAAGTGCGAACTCTGTTAATCCCCAGAGCCGCTAACGGGAATGCCACAGCGCTATATGGCGATAGGTGCGAACTCACTTAACTTCAGTGAGCCGCAAAGTAAAACGCTAGGGCGCTGAACCAGCATTATAAAGCGAACCCTGTTGCGTCACAGAGCCGCTGAGAAAAAGCTGTGTCCTGTTAACACCATAGGGATACACAGATAACTGCTGTGCGGATAGCAGTCCGTGATCACGTAGACAGCAACGCAATCAAGCAATCTCCTCACCGGAGAAGCCGGTATTCTAGGGGCTTATTTCAGCCGAGCCCTAACCACATGCGTGCATGATCACACTGGCGCAAAGCACATAATGCAATTGATACTAGCGCATGGCAGCCCAGCCATGCCACCCTTTTATAGTAACAGCTACAGGACCTGCCAGAAACAAGTACTAATGAAACTGTTCCAGAACACCAGTAGTCATAGGATCTTCCTGGCGGACCAATAGGAGCTGCTGCAGTACCTGAGCATGTGACCCCTGATCTCCAATGAGAGATCTCACCTTGGGCATGCTCAGAAGGGGAAAACAAAGACTGTCCTAAAGACGTCTGCTCACCGCTAACCAGTACAGGCCACAATAGCAGAGCCTGGAGAGACAGCAGTAATCCTCTGCACACTGTTAGACTGTGCGAGACGCTGGGACCGACGTCTAAGCTGAGCAGAGTCCACTGCGGCCGGAGATGAATGGGAGACCGCAGCCGGAATGGCTCGAGATTCCCCTTGTGCAGTAGCGGGAACTCGACCCCTAACATTGCCCCCCCTTCTCTGGGCTTCGCTGTGCTCAAAGGCAGCGATGAGCTGCGGAGCATCAATATGCTCGGCAGGCTCCCAGGACCTATCCTCAGGCCCTTAACACCTCAAATCCACCCAAAAAATTTTTTGCCCCATACCACCTTGCACCCTACAATGGCGTTCACCTCATAGTCATCCGAAGACGAACCCGACATCCCGGCAGATGACTCAGGCAACCGGGAGATGACCACGGGTTTTAGAAGTGACACATGGAAGGTGTCAGAGATTCCAAGGCGAGGCAGAAGGGCTAAACGGTAAACCACAGGGTTCACCTGCTCGAGAACTTTGAAGGGACCCAAATAGCGGGTGCCAACTTAGTGGAATCCACCCGTAGCCTGATATTCGGGCGGAGAGCCACACTAGGTCGCCAGGAGCAAAAGTCGGAGCGGGACGCCGATGGGCATCGGCAGAAGACCTCATCCTTTCCTTGGAAGCCTGAATGGCATCCTGGGTGCGGTCCCATATGTCCCGTGCCTCCACAGCCCAGTCTGCCACCCTGGAGTCGGCTGCAGTTATGGGCATGGGCACCTGTACCCGCGGATGCTGGCTGTAATTTAAGAGGAATGGGGTCTGTCTGTTGGAGTCAGCCACAGCATTGTTTAGCTCGAACTCCGCCCACGGGAGCAAGGATGCCCAGTCATCCTGCCTGGCAGAGACAAAATGTCGCAAGTAGGTGACCAAGGTCTGGTTGGCCCTCTCTACCAACCCATTCGTCTCAGGATGATATGCGGAGGAGAGGTTTTCTAGACAGAAACTCCAGTATTTGGTTAAGTGGAGAGGTTATGGTCAGGAGGACATAAAATCCATAGAGATATGGGTCCATGGCCTCTTGGGCACAGGTAATGGCATTAACAAACCACTAGAGCGAGAGCAAGGCTTGGAGCGAGAGCAAGTCCCACAGGACTGCACAAATTCCCTGATGTCACGAGACAAAGTAGGCCACCAAAAGGACCGACTCACCAAGTCTCTGGTACCAAAAATCCCTGGATGACCAGCCAACGTGGAACAATGAATCTCAGACATCACACTCTTCTTCCACTGGTCTGGGACAAACAATTTCCCAATAGGGCAGTGCTCAGGTTTATCCTCCAGACATCCTTCCAGAGCCTGTCTCAATGTCATGTATAGTGTACAGTTCCTATAGCGTCTTGTGCTTGGGTGCGAGGAAAACACAGGAGACATAGGTTGAAATGAAATGACTTGTATTACTTCATACAAGCATGCTGAAAAGTTCACACAGTTTGCAGGAACAGCGACAGGAGACACAGCAGGCCAGAGTAACTTCAAGCACTACAGTAAATCTCCAAAGCAGGTTCAGGATCTCTTCTCTGTACCGTAATTCCTCTGCAAACATGGATTCACCAAACAGCAGGTTTCCAGAGTCCAAAAGTGTTCCAAGGTTCCTCATTAGGGAATAGCTGGAGTACAAGTCCAAGGCTTCCAGGAGTCAGGTCACAGACTGACTGAGGCTTGATTCAGGAGCACTGATTGTTCAGCTGAGGCTGCTTAAGAAGCAAGAGGGAAGAATCAGGGCGGGAACATGAAAACTGGAAACTCCATATTAACTGAGGGCAAGAGCTGCAGAAAGACAGAAAGCAAAATGGCCGACGGAAAACTGAGTTTCAAGGAACATGTCAACAGAGACAAAGAACCTTACACTCAAATTGGGCAAGATGGTGGAAAGAACTACATCCTCTTTCAAAATAACAGTAGGATCAGATAACTCAGGAGAATCCGCAAAGAAACTCCTCGAGAGGGCATCGCCTTAACATTCTTAGTGCCAGGAAGAAAAGAAATCACAAAATTAAAACGTGTGAAAAACAAGGCCCACCTGGCCTGTCTAGGATTAAGTCGCTGTTAGGGTCTGAGGAACGCACCAAATATAAGATGTGGAGAAGTGCGTTCGCAGCCCGGGGTCCACCGTGCAGGCGGAGCCTGCTGCTAGTAAAATGGCGCAAGAAGCGAACTCTGTTATCCTGCAGAGTCACCAAAATAAACGCTGTAATGCGCTGTGGCAATATGTGCTAACTCTGTTAATCCACAGAGCCGCTAGAAGGAGTGCCGCAGCGTTATATGGCGATGTGTGTGAACTCACTTAACACAACTGAGTAACACGCTAGGGCGCTGTCTAGCGTTGAAAGCGAACCCTGTTACGCCCTAACCACACACACGCATGACCACACTGGCGCTAAGCATATAATGATTGATATTAGCGCATGGCGACCCAGCCATGCCACCCTTTTATAGCAACAGCTAAAGGACCTGCCAGAAACAAGGACCAATAAGAAACTGTTCCAAACACATGTAGTTTCATGACCTTCCTGGCGGACCAATAGGAGCTGCTGCAGTACCTGAACATGGGACCCCTGATCTCCAATGAGAGATCTTACCCTGGGCATGCTCAGAAGGGGAAACGCAGGACTTTGTCCCAAAGACGTCAGCTCCAGTACTGGCTATAATAGCAGATCCAGGAGAGGCAGCAGCAAGTCTCTGCACAGTACTGGAATGGGCAAGACTCTGGGACTGACGTCTCTGCAGAGCAGGCTCCAATGCGGCCGGAGATGAATGGGTGACCGCAGCGGGACTGGTTCGAGACTCCCCTTGTGCAGTAGTGGGTAGAGTTGAGCGATACTTTCCGATATCCTAAAGTATCGGAATCGGAATGGTATCGCCGATATCACTAAAATATCGGCGATACCCGATACCGATACCGGAAGTCCCATGTAAGTCTATGGGAACAAAATATCGAAATTAAAAAAAACCCATTCTTGCCTTGTTGGTTAATTGTACATGAAGGAAAACAAGAAAGAGTAATGTAGAATGTATTGGGGGAGGTTGAGGAGACATTAAAGGCATAGATGTTTGACCCAATCCAATGGAATAGCATTAATTTTTTTTTTTAGGAAATACGTTCGGATTGACGAACAAATTGACAATGTTGTTAACCTTTTTTCTATTTTGTCAAATATGTCTGTTTCACAACTTCCATGGTCTTCACCTTTTAACTTTTCACACACTTTCTCCTTCATAATTTTCAGCAGCATCATCTTTCTCATCAAATTATTCTTCATCTTCACCTTCTTAATCTTCTAAAACTTCTTGCTATTCATCTTTTTGTTAACATTACTTATATTGTTCTTATTAAACAGTTATTATTCTTCATATTCTACTTCTTCATCTTCTTCCTATTCATCCTTTTCATCATATTCTTATTTGTGACAGACATTCCTGTACTTGTAATCTGTAAAACTCTGAATTGTCATCCTTCCGTTCTTGCTGTCACGAAAGATTTTAATTACAACAGTATTTGTCCGCGTTCAGTTTAGCCTGCAGCAGCATCAGGCATTTTCCAGGGGCACCACGAGGAGGAACGGACTCACCCCCATACACTGCTTAGTCTTCTTCTGCTTAGAATTTAGAGCATATATTTTGCTCTTCATTTTGGTCTTATACTTAATGTTCTTCTGCTTTTTGATCTTCTGCTTATTGTTCTTCTGTCTCTTGTTCTGTATCTTGTAGTTTGTCTTAACCTTCTTTGTCCTGTTGGTGATGGTACAAAAGCCAATGGAAGTAACGAGGACCAGCTGACTGTGCTGGAACCCGGAGGGTCAGCAGAAGGAAAAGAGCCAATGGCACAACCGAGGACCAGCTGACGTTACTGGGACAGGGTTACTAAGCAGGAGGTACCTGTGCTCCAAAGCACTACCAAGGACCAGCAGACGTTGCTGGAACTCGGATACCGACATGGAGGCACCTAGGCCAAAGGCACTGCGGAGAACCAGCTGACGGTACTGGAACCCGGATGGGTAGCAGAAGGTACAAGAGCCAATGAAAGTAACGAGGACCAGCTGACTGTGCTGGAACCCGGAGGGTCAGCAGAAGGAAAAGAGCCAATGGCACAACCGAGGACCAGCTGACGTTACTGGGACAGGGTTACTAAGCAGGAGGTACCTGTGCTCCAAAGCACTACCAAGGACCAGCAGACGTTGCTGGAACTCGGATACCGACATGGAGGCACCTAGGCCAAAGGTACTGCGGAGAACCAGCTGACGGTACTGGAACCCGGATGGGTAGCAGAAGGTACCCATGGAAATTAAAGTTGAGGCAGCAGGACTGTTTGCCGTTCACACAGCAGGGGAACAGCTGACATTACTGAACCCCAGTAACACGGGAGCAAGTGTAGACTGTGCTAACAGCACTTCCGAGAAACAACTGGCGGTGTTGTAACCCAGGGATGAGAAGAGAACAGGGTGGAGGCAGCAGGACTATTTGCCGTTCACACAGCAGGGGAACAGCTGACATTACTGAACCCCAGTAACACAGGAGCAAGTGTAGACTGTGCTAACAGCACTTCCGAGAAACAACTGGCGGTGTTGTAACCCAGGGATGAGAAGAGAACAGGGTGGAGGCAGCAGGACTATTTGCCGTTCACACAGCAGGGGAACAGCTGACATTACTGAACCCAGTAACGGGAGCAAGTGTAGACTGTGCTAACAGCACTTCGGATGAAACAACTGGCGGTGTTGTAACCCAGGGATGAGAAGAGAACAGGGTGGAGGCAGCAGGACTATTTGCCGTTCACACAGCAGGGGAACAGCTGACATTACTGAACCCCAGTAACACAGGAGCAAGTGTAGACTGTGCTAACAGCACTTCCAAGCAACAACTGGCGGTGTTGTAACCCAGGGATGAGAAGAGAACAGGGTGGAGGCAGCAGGACTATTTGCCGTTCACCAGCAGGGGAACAGCTGACATTACTGAACCCCAGTAACACAGGAGCAAGTTTAGACTGTGCTAACAGCACTTCGAGAAACAATGGCGGTGTTGTAACCAGGATGAGAAGAGAAACAGGGTGGAGGCTGCAGGACTTTTGCCGTTCACACAGCAGGGGAACAGCTGACATTACTGAACCCCAGTAACACAGGAGCAAGTGTAGACTGTGCTAACAGCACTTCGAGAAACAACTGGCGGTGTTGTAACCCAGGGATGAGAAGAGAAACAGGGTGGAGGCAGCAGGACTTTTGCCGTTCACACAAGCAGGGGAACAGCTGACATTACTGAACCCAGTAACACGGGAGCAAGTGTAGACTGTGCTAACAGCACTTCCGAGAAACAACTGGCGGTGTTGTAACCAGGGATGAGAAGAGAACAGGGTGGAGGCAGCAGGACTTTTGCCGTTCACACAGCAGGGGAACAGCTACATTACTGAACCCCAGTAAACAGGAGCAAGTGTAGACTGTGCTAACAGCACTTCCGAGAAACAACTGGCGGTGTTGTAACCCAGGGATGAGAGAGAACAGGGTGGAGGCAGCAGGACTTTTTGCCGTTCACACAGCAGGGGAACAGCTGACATTACTGAACCCAGTAACACGGGAGCAAGTGTAGACTGTGCTAACAGCACTTCGAGAAACAACTGGCGGTGTTGTAACCCAGGGATGAGAAGAGAACAGGGTGGAGGCAGCAGGACTTTTTGCCGTTCACACAGCAGGGGAACAGCTGACATTACTGAACCCCAGTAACACGTGAGCAAGTGTAGACTGTGCTAACAGCACTTCCGAGAAACAACTGGCGGTGTTGTAACCCAGGGATGAGAAGAGAACAGGGTGGAGGCAGCAGGACTTTTTGCCGTTCACACAGCAGGGGAACAGCTGACATTACTGAACCCCAGTAACACAGGAGCAAGTGTAGACTGTGCTAACAGCACTTCCAAGCAACAACTGGCGGTGTTGTAACCAGGGATGAGAAGAGAACAGGGTGGAGGCAGCAGGACTTTTTGCCGTTCACACAGCAGGGGAACAGCTGACATTACTGAACCCAGTAACACGGGAGCAAGTGTAGACTGTGCTAACAGCACTTCCGAGAAACAACTGGCGGTGTTGTAACCAGGGATGAGAAGAGAACAGGGTGGAGCAGCAGGACTTTTTGCCGTTCACACAGCAGGGGAACAGCTGACATTACTGAACCCCAGTAACACGGGAGCAAGTGTAGACTGTGCTAACAGCCATTCCGAGAAACAACTGGCGGTGTTGTAACCCAGGGATGAGAAGAGAACAGGGTGGAGGCAGCAGGACTATTTGCCTTCACACAGCAGGGGAACAGCTGACATTACTGAACCCCAGTAAACACAGGAGCAAGTGTAGACTGTGCTAACAGCACTTCCGAGAAACAACTGGCGGTGTTGTAACCCAGGGATGAGAAGAGAACAGGGTGGAGGCAGCAGGACTATTTGCCGTTCACCACGCAGGGGGAACAGCTGACATTACTGAACCCCAGTAACACGGGAGCAATTGTAGACTGTGCTAACAGCACTTCCGAGAAACAACTGGCGGTGTTGTAACCCAGGGATGAGAAGAGAACAGGGTGGAGGCAGCAGACTATTTGCCGTTCACACAGCAGGGAACAGCTGACATTACTGAACCCCAGTAACAGGAGCAAGTGTAGACTGTGCTAACAGCACTTCCGAGAAACAACTGGCGGTGTTGTAACCCAGGATGAGAAAGAGAACAGGGTGGAGGCAGCAGGACTATTTTGCCGTTCACACAGCAGGGGAACAGCTGACATTACTGAACCCAGTAACACGGAGCAAGTGTAGACTGTGCTAACAGCACTTCCGAGAAACAACTGGCGGTGTTGTAACCCAGGGATGAGAAGAGAACAGGGTGGGAGGCAGCAGGACTTTTTGCCGTTCACACAGCAGGGGAACAGCTGACATTACTGAACCCCGTAACACAGGAGCAAGTGTAGACTGTGCTAACAGCACTTCCGAGAAACAACTGGCGGTGTTTGTAACCCAGGGATGAGAAGAGAACAGGGTGGAGGCAGCAGGACTTTTTGCCGTTCACACAGCAGGGAACAGCTGACATTACTGAACCCCAGTAACACAGGAGCAAGTGTAGACTGTGCTAACAGCACTTCCAAGCAACAACTGACATTACTGTTCAGAACAGGGGGCAAGTGAGGTGTTTAAATAAATTTTCCGAGAAACAATTGCGTGTTGTAAACAAGGTATAGACGAGAACAGGGAGGAAGAGACTATTTGTCCATTAAAATAAACAATGAATTACTTAACCCCATAACACAGAAGCAAGTGTAATGTGCTAACAACTTCCAAAAACAACTGGGTTTTGTAACCAGGGTTGAAGAAAAGGGTGGAGCACAGGACTATTGCAGTCCACTAAGGGAGGAAAGTTACTGAACCCCATTTCACTTGAGCAATGTAGTCACTGAAAAATTTAAAAAAAAATTTCAGTTGTAACCCAGGATAGAAGAGAACATTGTGGAGGCAAAACTTAGCCTTCTAACAGCAGGGATAGTGACAAACTGAACCCACTGTGGACATAGCAAGTGAGACTGGCTAACAGCACTTCCAAAAAAACCAAGGTCGGGTGTAAACCGGTGAGAAAGACAGATGAAGGAGCGATTTTTGACGTTCACACAGCTGAACAGCTGACAATTACTGAACCCCAGTAAACGGAGCAATGGTGAGACGTGTAACAGCACTCGGAACAACTGGCGGTTGTTGTAACCAGATGGAAATCAGGGTGGCAGCGGGCATGCCGTACCGACGGGGAACAGCGAATTCTAAAACCACCGGGAAATAGACTTGTAAACATTCCAGAACCTGCGGTTTTAAAACCCCGGGGAAGAAAAGCGGGGGGCACAGGCTTTTGGTTAAACAGAACACTGACATTTACTGACCCCATAAAAGAGAATTCCCTTCAAACAGTTTCCCAAAAAAACTGGGGTTTATTAGGTGATAGAGAGACATGGAAGCGAATATTTCCCGTTTCATTCGCGGGGACAGACTTATGAACCGTAAAAACAATTAATTTTAAACACTAAAAAAAAGGCTTTTTAACCCAGGGTGAAAAAACGGGGGTCCCAAAAATTTTGGTTTAACGGGGGAAATAAAAGAACCCCAAAAACCGGGAGCAGGTTCCTTTAACCACTTAAAAACAACTGGCTTTTAAAACCCAATGAGAAGGGGGGGAGGCAGAAATTTCCTTCCCAAAACAAAAGTGGTTATGAAAAAAACAGGGCAATGTAATTGTCCCTTTTGACAATGGGGGGCCCCCAAAGGGGGAAAAAAGGGGGAAAAGGGTTTTTGCTTAACGGGGGGAACAGGGACATTTGAAGAAAAAACATTTAGTTGCTAAAATTTTCCGGGAAAAAAAAGCGGGTTGAACCCCAAAAAAAGG